>CAUYPK010070472.1:0-30943 GCA_963574355.1 Loris lydekkerianus
GGCCTCCATTCCATCTAAGGGGCTCTTCTTTGAAGGGCTGTTAAATCCATATTCCCAGGCCCTTATCCCCACCCCCCCCCCCCCCCCATTTATGTCATTTTTCCCAGAGGTAGTCTCAGGTCATAGTGAGGTAAGACCAAAGTGGCTTCTGCAGGGAGGATTGGGGGCTATGCTGGGAAATAGCAAAGCACTGTCAGAGGAATAGGACCTGTCTTGGGCTGATATACCTGTGACATGTCTCCTCCTCCCTGCAAAACCCCAGGTCTGCTGTTGACAGGAATGCCCCAGTTCTGGCAGGTCTCTGTGGTCTGTGGCTCTCCCATCCATTCCAATAGGACGCATAGGACTTACCTAAACTTGACCCTGCCCCCCAGAGGCAAACCTGGCTTTTAGAGGGAAGGATGGCACACAGGCAGCTGTCCCCAGAACAGAAGTGACTCTGCAGTGCCTCTGCCTGACTGGGATGCCCACGTGCTTCTCCTCCTGGGCAGGGAGCCACAGTATCTGTGCTTCCTCTCAGGTTGTTTGGAGTTGCCCTTATTCCTAGACATCCCTGCCCTGAGGCTGTCATCAGCTGCGTCCCTGAGGGTTGTATCTTTCCTGGGCCCTCCAGCTGCTCACAGCTGTCAGTGCCAGGGTCATGGTGGCTGAATGCAGCCTTTCATGTCCCACATGTCACAGGGCTCCCCTCAATGGTGCACAACTGTGGGCCCTTTGCTGGAAGGGATGAGGACGGTTCCCTCCTGGCTCAGCAGTGTCCCCCTCCTGGCCCCTCCTCCACAATAAATAACCAGCATGACTCATTCTGTGCAGCTCTGTTTAGAGGTAGACAGGACCCTGGTGGCAGGACTTTGTGCCAAGCTAGCCAGTTAAGAATCCCAGCTCAACGCCTGGGCTCTGGGTACTGCTTTGTGTCCCACCCACTGAGTGTGAAAGTCAGGACAGTTTGTGCACGTGCCTTGGTTGAAAGTAGGACCAGGAATCTTGGATGAGGCTGAGAACTTGTAGTAGACCCAGCCAGGGCCTTAGTAGGGGCTCTGAAGAGGATTAGGCCCTGGAGGTAGGACACAGGGCTGTGCTCTGGGCCTCACCCAGCAGCTCAGCAGCACCAGCACTTCACAGACTGTGCCTTTCTGCACCTGGGAAAGCCCCACCAGCCGTCAGACAGTGAGAGGAGGCTGCAGCTGGCATAGGTGGGAGCCCAGCTCAGGAGCCTGGCCTGGCCGCCCAAGTCACCGAGAGTACCTTGTCCAGAGTACCAAAGACCACAGACTTTGGAATAGACCAGAAGCTATGGCAGTTCTGGGCAATTTAGTCCTAGTTCTGTAGGCTCCTGGCCCTCCTGCCAGGTCTCAGGAAGAGACTCCAGGACCTGTGAGGAGCGGCTGCAGTGAAGGCTCCAGATAGCAGCTCCCCAGCCCCGGCCACTGGCTTTCTCAGTGATCTCCACCCCAGGGCTTGGGGCCTTGTCCCTCTTCCTGGGATTGTGGAAATAACTCCTGGGCTGTTCCTCTGCTTCCAGCATCTTCTCTCCCCTCCACAGTGTGAGATGTCCTCTTTGAGGCACAGGGTAAGCCTGCTGCCTTCTTCCTAAAAGCACTCTGTGGGCTTCCTGTTTCCTCAGGGTCCCTCCGCTGAGCTCTGGGGGTCCTTGGGGACCTGTGTGCCCTCTGCCTTCGGCCTGCTGGCACACCTGGGCTCCTCCTAAGGGGAGTGTCTCTCACCTCCTCTGCTTGGTGCCTCCAGCTCCTTCAGGACTTGGCTTAGCTGTCGCCATTTCCTCCAGGCCTGTGGCACCTCCTGGCTGGGCTAGTCGCACCTTCTCTGGGCTCCTCAGCCCTTGTGCTCCTCTGTCCTGACATGTGGTGTAGCACCGTGTCCTGGTCCCTTTCTACACCAGCTTCCACAGAGGCTCAGCTCCAGAAAGAGCTCAGAGGATGCTGCGGCTGAAAAGAGGAGGGAGGGGGACTGCCTGGGAGGTGGACTGGGAGCCATGCAGGCCCTTGGCAGTTACGGGAGCAGGGCTGGGGCCGCCACTTGTGTCCGATGCCCAGGTCTCCAGTCTGGCTGGGAAAAACCAAAGGAGGTTGTCAGCAGACATCCAACCTCATGGGAGCTGGCTTAGGGCCTGGGGCTGCCCGTGTTTGCTGTGGGCCCAGTGGTGAAGGGTGCGGAAGTGCTGCCCTCAGTCCTGCCTGCCCCCTTCCCTCAGGCCACTGTCTGTGACCATCTGATTTGACACGGGAGGTTGTCAGGTGACAGGGCAGAGAGTCTCTGGGCAGAGGTAGGAGTCTGAGTATGTCTGAGAGCCACTTGGTTTCTGCAAAGTCAAGAATCCCTAAGGCCCAGGCAGCTGTTGCACCTGCTAATGCTTACCAGGCAAAGACTGTCCTTGGTTCCTTTTGAGGTTCTAGGTGTAGACGTTACCCTTCTGGCTTGTCACAGAACCCAGTAGTTTGTGGATGACTTGATTTATAGGACTGTCTCCCAACCCCAGTGAGCTGAGATTTTTTTTCTGTTCCTTGGGTCAAAAACTCAAAGTCACTTAAGCAAGGTAAGAAATGTATAGAGCTGTCTCTATAGACATTTATAGAAATGTCTAGGGGGCTCGCTTCAGGGATGGCTAGATCCAGACACTCATGTGTTACTGCCAGAAACCCACCTCTCAGCTCTGGTTTCCGGTGGCTGGCTTCTTTCTCAAGCATGCCTTCCTCGTGTGGTGGCCCAAGTGTCTGTAGCAGCTACAGGCTTGCATTATGTAATACTTGCCTATCAACTTCTGGGGTAAGAGCCAGTCTGTCCTAATAGTTTCAGCCAAAGTCGCTCGACTGTTGTTCCTTGACTCAGCTGGGTCAGAGGCCTATTGTCGGACCATTTCCAGCCCTGGCTGTGTGGCACCTCTTTTGCAAACATGACTTAAGGGGTTAGTTAACACTAAACGGAGCACATCTGATGGGTATTTTAAAAGGGATAGAGCACGCATCATGCATTGTTGAAGTTGAAATATATGTACGGACTCAGCTGTCTACGTGCATTTCTTTGATGAGTTATCCATTGCCTTTCATTTTGCTTTGATATCTGTCCAAGTACCAAAGACTTTGTACTTTTTTATGGGGAAGTCTGTCCATTCTGTTCAATATGAAGGTTTTTGCTTTTGATGTTATGCCTGTGACACTTCTCCAAAAAATGTAAGACTCTCATAGAGTCTAGGGAGGGGCACCTGAAGGCTTTGATTGAGTTCAAAATTTATAGATTTTTCCCTTGAATAATGGCTTGTTTCAGTCTGCAAAATGGTCAAACAAATGTTGATGAAATGATTACAGAGAAACCAGCAAGTTTAGCAAGTCCTGGTGTGGTCAAGGAGCAGCAGGGAAATTCCCAAACACACAAGCACAGAGGCAGTGCCTCAGCCGTAGCTCTGGTCCTGAAGGGGATGACTCTCACTGTGTTCCTGTTGCTAGGGACGTGCAATTGTCCAGGGACCCAGGGCCTATGCAGTGGTGTTGACAACAGGCTCGAGGAGGTTGGGATCCCAGAGGAAGGTCCCCAGAGAATAAACTGGCTCAGAGGCTGGCATCTGTGATGACGACACTGCTGCCCCATCCAGGAAACCAGCTCCTCGGCCCTGGGCAGCGTGGCCAGCATCTGGGACCTGTCCTGAGCTGGCATCTCTTTCACTGAAGGTGCCTCTGGGGTGTTTCTGACCTCAGGAGTCTGAAGCCTTAGAGGAAGGGACCTGGCCTGGGTAGAGAGCTAATGCTTTTTCTAGGAGAAAGTCCTGAAAATTGACGCCAGTCTCGTGGCTTTGGGCTAGGCCCCTGCGCCAGGGCCAGCACCCGGGGCCGTCCTGCCGCCATGGAGTATGTGCTCTTTGTGCTGTACTTTTCCTTCTTCCTCTGCCTCTGTGCCCTGGTGTGCCTCTACTTCTCCGGCTGCCAAGAGATGACGTACAAGCACGAAGGTAGGTGGCTGGCTCTGGAGGCCTCGTCTGAGGTTCTGGACAGTCCCCAGCTGTGTCCCGATGCCCCTGCATGTGACAGGCGATTCTATTTGAAATGACGCAGAGATGAGAAAAGGCTCAGAAGGGCTGCATCCAGGGGGAGGGACATTTAGGGACATCTGCTCCTTTACTTTTCCTCCCATTTGACTTGCTAAGAAAGAGTCCCTCCCTGTATTCAAAGTGTGCCTGAGAACAAGTGTTGGCTCATCATTCATTTTGGCCAAAACTGGATTTTAAACTCTGGATTCGTTTATAAAAAGGAGTCAGCAAGGAAAGCCTTTGATTGTAAGGGAATTTGGAGGTCTAGAGGGATGGGCCCTTTTCCTATAGCAGATCTTTTTGGAATGGGCTAATAATGCAAAGTAGGCTCTTGAGAATCTTTTGTTAGGAAATGCCCATGGCATCTTAGAGTGAAGAAACCCGACAGTCTCTTTCACGCTTGACATTGTTTTTAAAGCCTCTGTGTGCCAAGCAGGAGCAGAAATGGCGTTTCCAGCGGGTTCTCTTCTTAGCCCATGGTAAGCAGGTGTTTAATTATTTCCCATATGTTTGGAAAACATGGTGTAAAACAAGTTGCATTGTCTTCAAAGAAGAGTGTCACCTGTTTCCACTTACATATGAAAGTATCTTTCCCTATTTTTTTTATTGATAGAGGCGTAGGGATAGTCTATGTGTACGTAGGCTTCCCATAGAACATAATCACTTAAACTAACCCCAAAGGAAGCAGACTAACCCAACTGTAGTCATTAAAGCCAGGGGTGGGAGTGTGGATCTGGGAAGCTCCTTACTGCTATGGAAACTGCATCTACTGTGATAGTTAGTTGTGGATTCTTCCCTTTCATTATAGGATTGTCCTCTGACTTCCCTGTGCATTTGATTTCCACCCAAGAGCTATTTCCTATTCCCTTAATACAGCAGAGTTCTTTGGGGTCTTGGTACCTGGAGACACATTTACTTTAGGGGGCTCCACTTGGGTGTCTTAGGAGTTGGGCATCTTTACTTTAAATACACACCTGGGAGGTTAGAGCCCTGTGTTAGGTCCCTGTGAATACTTAACTAGCAGCCTGCTGGATTTCAAAAGGTGGGTCATCCTAGGTAATTGAACAGTGCCTCTTTAGCCCCCAGGATAGTTCTGACGCTGACAGTGGACGGTCAAGTGTAGGAATGTATCCTAAATCTTTTAGAAAGTACATGACCTGGCACCTCTTGGTAGTCACAGCAGCCTTGCAATTTCCCAGACGGCCTTCCCCAGATACCTTGCAATTAGCAGTGTTTACAAAAAATAAGGTCAGCTGAGTGGCTGCGCAGAAAAAATGTGGAACCTAGACTTGGGGGTGAACCATGTGTGTGCGGAAAGAGCTTCAAATGCTGCCAGTGTGTCATAACTGTGGGGACCCTGTCACCATCAGATGTCACTCACTATCTCTGCTTTCTAGAGACTATTGGGAGAGTTTGTGATACCTGAAGTCAGGTATCTGGAGGGGAGATTTACACACATAGTTTTTCCCAACCTCTGCCAGGAGAGAAGTGCCATTGGAAAATGATTCCTCCTTCCTCCTGTTAGCCTCATCTAGGGTGTGTGACTGGGTAATGCTCAGCTGATGTGGGAGTGAATGGAAAGGATGTTGTGTGCAAACCTGAAATAGTGGATAAATAAACCAGTTGCCTTAGGTTCATTAACAGAGACATGTTTGTGAGCACTCTCGTACTGGCCAACGTTTCTGTTCTGGGTCCTGGGCAACCGGGGGGAACAAAAGGGCTCAAACCCCTGCCTTCATGGAGCCTCCATTCTGGGGAGAAGAGGAGCCAGCAGTGAACCTACGGCAGCGTGTGGCTTCTGTGAGGTGGTGATGGTGCTGTGGGGAGACCACAGGGAGGAGACTGAAGGGTCTGGGTGGGGCTGGGTGGGGCACGGGCACAGTGGTCATGGAGACCCTTTATCACATGGTCATATTTGTGCCAAGGCCAGGAGGAAGTGAGGGAGAGGCTGTGTGGGTGCTGGAGGAGCATCTGGGCAGCACAAAGGGCCAGTCACAGGTGCATATAAGGCGTAAGGAAGAAGGGAGTGGGGGAGGCCACAGTGATGGAGCAGGTCCTCAGGGCCTGGTGGGCTGTGAGGAATCTGTGCAGGTGGTGGTTTTCATTTGGGCATGGATAGCCATCAGGGCTTTGAGGAGCAACATGACATAATTTTTGTTTTAGAATAGTCGCCATGGCCACCAGGTTAAGGGACAGGGCGAGAGCAGGCAGAGGGACAGGGCAGGAGCAGGTGGAACAGTGGGAGAGATTTTCATAACTCCAGTGAGAAGTGACAGTGGATCAAGATGGAGATGCCAGTTGGTGGAGGGGGTGAGAGAGCTGGACCCTGGGCTGAAGGTGGAGCCTGGGTGGGGGGGGGGGGTGTAGGGATGGGAGAGTGAGATGGGCAGGGGGGGACACTTGGGTTTGGTGCCTGAGCAACTGAAAGACCGGAACTGCTGAACACAGGTTATATGGTGGGAGGTGCAGGTTTTGGGGTGTTTGGGTTGCCCACAGGACCCCAAGAAACCATCAGGAACACAGCCCCAATACAAGAATCTGCAATTCAGGGAGAGGTATGTGCCCTGTGTAAACAAGAATGGGATGTAAGGGCAAAGCAGTGCTCAGAAAGATGCCAAAGGGCGGCGCCTGTGGCTCAAAGGATTAGGGCACCGGCCCCATATGCCGGAGGTGGAGGGTTCATACCCAGCCCGGCCAAAAACTGAAAAAAAAAGAAGAAGAAAGAAAGAAAGAAAGATGCTGAATGTAAGAACCTTGTGGGTGACACACAGTGGCAGGTGCCTCCCCCAAAGTCTCTTCAGATACTCTGTCAGGTGACAAAGATGTCTCTCCCGTCTCCTTCCCTCCTAATGTCTGAGTTATTTCCCAGTCACGTTATGAATTGTGGTACCGGTCAGGGTTTGCTCACATTTGTAGAGACGAGATAGCAGGCACATATGGGCTTAAACCCCCAGCGTGTGGGTTGCCCTTAGCGTGTGGGGTGCACCCTGCTTCCTTGCGTGGTTGGAGAGGCTCGAGAAGCCACATTCTGGGTGAGCCAGGGAGAGCCTGGGGCTGGGTTTTTGGAATTTGGCTATGATTCCTCCTTTGTGGTTGGAAAAGCATTCATTGAGTATAAGAACAAATAAAAATTTTTCTTAAGAGCTATTTGTGGGGGGTGGGGTGGGGATATAGGAATGTTCCTAAAACAAGGGTGGTTGTTGATGTCTGTAGCCTCCAGGAGACGTAAGCTCTTTGGGGCAGGGACCATGCTTGGTTTTAATCCTTTTGCCTCCTCCAGGCCGAACCCAATGTCTGACTTACAGAAGGTGCTCAGCCAGTGTTTGCTGAGTAAGTGGGTAAAGGAATGAATGGCACTCCATGTTTTTTGATATTTGGAGTGGGAGAAGTGGTAGGAAGGATAGCCTGAGGACTGGCCCACATTAAAATTGCCTCTGCATCTGAGTGTGGGGATCCATGAAGCTCTCTTATGCTATGCCTATTGATTTTATAAATGTTCCCCGTTTTCTGCAATCAGTAGTTAAATGTAAGTTGCCTTTTAGAGCAGGTCTGGTGAGGACCTGGCCAGAGGTCAGGGGCCCGGGGCCAGTGTGTGGCCTCTACTTCTTGAAGCTTTTGCCTGTTTCTGGTGTCCAGATTCATCCAGATTCTTCTTTTAGAACTAAACATCTGCCTTGCCCCATCCCCTTCTCCTTAGTACAATAAACACCTTCTTGAGTGTGGCCAAGCACCAGGCACCTCACTGGGCAGGTCTCACAGGTAAGGTAGGAGGTTTATGTACCCATTTACTGGACAGGGAAGCTGGCACTCAAAGGGGCTAAGCGACTTGTGTGGGTCAGCAGCCTGAGAGCCTGCAACCAGGGTCTGACCAGCTCTCTCCCCCTGTAAGCCTGGCGCTCAGCCCCCATTGCCTGACCCACCCAGTTACAGAGCACCCAGCCATGTCGCGGGAGACCAGCTGTGGCCCCTTGCACTGGCGTGCTGATGACAAGGCTGGGGGACCCCCCTTACTGTGTGCTAATGTCATGCAAATTTCCATTTTACAGAAGCATGTTGTGGAGACATTTTTTGGATTTGATGAGGAGTCTGTGGACTCAGAAACCTTGTCAGAAACATCCTACAACACGGACAGGACAGACAGGACCCCAGCCACTCCTGAAGAAGACTTGGACGATGTAAGCAAACCAACGGGGTGCAGGAGCTCACCCACCGGTGCTTTTAGCCCCAGGCTACCCGTTCCCACCAGTGTATTATCCACACGATAGCATCAGGAAGGCGGTCCCCCCTTCATGTGGGCTCAGGGACGGCAGTAGGGACGGCATGTGGGGCCCTTTCTTCTCCCAGCACTGATGTCCTGGCCAAGGAAATCTGCCCGGTCAAGCTGAGCCATGACAGGTGATGCCTGGTGTCACTTGCCATTTGCAGTTAGACCTGCTGTGTGGAGGGCTTGCCTGTGACCATGCGTGTGTACACATACCAGGTGGAAACAGTGTCACTGCTTTTTTGACAACAGAGATAAAGCATCATTGTAGGAGAAAATCCAAGTAGTCCTGAAATGTGTGAAGGTTAAGGTGAAACACACATTAAGTCTGGTCCCTCACGGTCACTGCCTCCCCTTTCCTGGGCATCTGTGCCCCTCCGGGTCCATGAACACCTCTGGTGGAGCAGCCAGCGGCCCAGTGTGAAGAGCCCTCATCCTCTCTCACCCTCCCCTGGCATATTCCCTCAGAAGCCAAATGAAACCTCAGGCAGACTGTGGGCTTCTGGACCTTCCAGTGACAGGAACAGTCACATTTCACTGATTTCCTGAACTCAAGGCTGCATTCCAGACAGACCTTCCCCTTCCTCCCTGTTGGGGTCTGCATCAGGCTCGGCTGCTGTTTTCCCTCCCTGCTGCAAGCCCCTTTTGGCTTTTGTTTAGGGCCCATAGAGCAGCCCTGGGTGGAAAGGGTGTGGGGTGGGTTTGCTGGGGGCAGCTGGACTTGGGGTAGGGCCCTCTGGCCAGGACAGGGGGATGGTGCTGCTTCTCCTGGGGGCTCTTCTCTGAGTTTCCACAGGCTCCCCTTGTGGGACCACTTTCTGCATCTTCCTGACAGGACCTGGGCATTGCCTTCCCTGGCACCCCCACATATCCCAAGACTCTGGGTGCTTAGCCTCCCATAGACCCCTGGCTGGGTCCTTCCCCCCAGCCTTCTCTGTGGAGCCTTCTAGAATGCCTTCCATCTTGGTTTCCTCTCATGAGTTCATTGTGCACCTGCCGTGGGCCTGGGCCCATCGGACCCCAAGTCAGCTTTCCTCTTCATTCTGCTACCTTGTGTCAAGACTCCAAGGGGCACAAGTCCACTCTCTAAGTAGTGGTCCTGACATCCCTTCTCAGGCTTGGAGAAAACACACTGCCCCCGCTCCCATCAGCCCACCAGCTTTAGCCACGTGCCGGGCTGAGCCCAGTGATGTCCGAGGCAGGGTCTGACTGGCCCCCATGGTCAGGGCATCGTTCTCAGCCACAGCACCAAGTCTCATTCTCATGTCCCGTTACCGTGAGCCTGAATATAACAGCCAGACACATGGCTTCACATCTGCATTTTTTCCAGCCACTGATACATAGAAGACATCTGTCAGCATCGAAATTGGTGGGTTTTCACATGGCTGCACATCAGCCATTTAACAGTTCCCTGCTGGAGCACTGACGTTTTGGGTCTTCACGCCTGTGAGCGAGGTGCCGCTGCTCTTTCTGTATCTGCATCTCCCTGTGCTTCTGTGGCTGCTTCTGTAGGATGGACTCTCAGGATAAGCGGTGCTAGGGGCGGGGACGGGCTGCCATCACAGTGGGAGTCTTCGCTTCTGGAGCTGGGCTGTGCCTCTCTCCTACCTGCTCCCACAAGACCCAGGGCTTCCTAAGAAGAGTGGTGCCTCCTCCCAGAGGACTCCAGAGTCCTAATTTTTCCTGGCAGCGAAAGGCTCCTTAAGCATTTATTGGCAGCACTCACGAGGTGTGGGCATTTGGTTTTGGCCACATCTGCTCTGCACACAAAGCCCCAGGAAGTCATGTGCTTGATTATTTGTTTTCTTCTCTGTTGTGTTAAGACCACAGCCCGGGAAGAGGCTGACCTGCGCTTCTGCCAGCTGACCAGGGAATACCAGGCCCTGCAGCGAGCCTACGCCCTGCTCCAGGAGCAGGTGGGAGGCACACTGGATGCCGAGAGGGAGGCCCGGGTGAGTGCTACAGCCTCGGGGTGGGCAAGGGCTGGCGGAAGGCGAGGTGGTGTGGGCCCTTTCCAGAGGTGGAATTCTGTCATAGCCCCTGCCTTTGACACTGGACTCAGCAAAGTCCCCACTGTGGCCATGTTCCAGAACTCTCTCTCCATTCTTGGTGTGACCACGGAAGCTCTGGGGCATCCGGCTGCCAGAAGAAATGATGGTGCTGTCTGACTAGCCCCTGCTGACTATGCCATCTGCTCACAAGAAAGCAAGTTCTGGGACTCACAGCTGGGCAAGTGGCTACAGGCTCTGCCAGCCCAGCCGGCATTAGACTCACCTTCCTGCAGGGCTGAGACTCCCCAGCCTAGATATCCCCGTGGAACGTCTGGGGACTCCCATGGAGCTCTCAGCCTGAAAGACAAGACCCCTAAGTCTAGGCCTCACTATCCCTTGTCCTGGGCTGAGCTCTGCCTTCTGGAAACTTCCACCCACTGGCCCTTGCCCCTGTGGGAGTCATGTGGACCAGGACCGCCTGGCCCTTCCTCTTGGGAGCACACCTGTGTACAGTGTGTCCCTGTGTCCCATCCACATCTCATTTCCACAGTGGCCCTCAGAGGCAGGAAGAATGAACTCCATCTTCCGAATGAGGAAACTAAGACTTGGAAAAAACCAATAAACTTGCCCCATAACCCCCAGACAGTATCTAACAGAGCTGGGAGTTAGAGCCGGGTTTTTCCAACTTCAAATGCTTTTTCAGAGCACTGTTTGGGAACTGTGCAAGGGGTAGATTTGTTGGCCTTAAAGGAGACGTTCCAGAACTGGGCCTGGTGCTGCAAACCTCTCCCAGAGGCAGGTGCAGAGAGGAGAGGCCACTCCTGTATGGAGTTATGGGGTGGGGGGCAGGAGAAATGGGGCTGAGGCTACTGGAGAGAGAAGCTTCTGTGCCAGTAGGAAAGGGTCAGTTTTTATCCTCTAGGAGGGAAAGGAGGGAAATCAGCAGGCTTTGTTGGGGCTGAATTGTCTTTGATGTTTTCAGTTGTTTCTACTTGCTAACGTTTAAAAGTGAAGAGTAATCACAGAGAAACCCAGATTCCTGACTTTGCTTGAAATGTGGCCACACCAGCTCCCTCTGCCCTGTGGCGGCCTGGGGCTGCAGCCCAGGAGCAGCGCTTCCCCGCGGTGGCCATGTGCCTGCAGCCTGCAGCCTCCACTGCTCCTCATCTCCCACAACCCACTCCTTTCCCTTATTCAAGTGACTTCCTGGTGCTCAAAGTCTTTCAGTTTTCAGCCCTTGCTGTTGGGGATGGGAGCCCCTTGCGGAGGCCTGAGTGGGTATGTTGGGTGCCGTCCCCTCCCACGTGCTGAGAGGCGAGGCTAAGTTTCTCAGGAAGCCGGTTGGAACCCTGCAGAGTCTCGCTTCTGGCTCACTCGTTCCCTTGAAGAAACTGGTTTCTTCTTTGGGCTCATTTTCCTTGTCTGTGAAATTGGAGGAATTGGAAACGGCGAACTCTGGAGGCCTTCTGGCTCCTGACAACTTTGTGGTTGTAGCTGGTAGGGGAACCTCGGTGCTACCAGGTCGTCGGTACCCTGGCCACATCCGAACATGCTCCTGAAAACGAACCTGTCAGGCGTTGTTTGGGTGGGGTGGCCCTTTCTGCATGTCTCTCACCCATTCAAGATGGCCTGCTCACTGCCGGGTCCTTCCCTTCCAGACCCGGGAACAGCTACAAGCAGACCTGCTGAGGTGTCAGGCCAAAATAGAGGATTTGGAGAAGTTACTGGTTGAGAAGGGACAGGTGAGAAGTGATCCCGTGTTTGTGAACCTTTGCTTTTCTGTTCTGTTGGTGTGTCTCCACTGCGGGCCTGCTGCCGAGCGGGTGTTCCATGGAACTGTGTCTAGAGCTCCGGAGACACTAGAGAAAAAAACCCCCCAGCAGAACCCCGGTGAGAACATGCTTCCTCACGTGCCTGTTTGCTGAGTGAAAAAAATCAAAACAGAATTCTAACTTGGCTCTTTGTTTGCCAAATGCACAAAAAGAGGAAATAGTTCCAAAAGCAAAACTGCATCCAAAGCTTGTTTTAACTTGAACCTTGAGACTGACTCTCGAGTTATTGTAGATGCCAGGTCTCAGGGTCATGGCAACAGGGTTCCATGTGTGATTATGTCATGAAAAATCCAGCCACTTGTGCTTGTCAGATTAGAGTCCCCTCCACGTACCCATCCTCTGCATTTGATTGGGCGAGGCTTACTTGGCAGCAAGGCCCTCCATGCAGGTGCAACCTCTCAGAGGGTAGCAGGCAAGGTTAGCCGGGGTCGGCCTGCTCTGTGTCAGACGGCTGTCTGGTCTGAGGGTTTCTCGGGGATCTGGGGTGGAGGTGCCACCATCTTGTAAGAGCTCTATCTAGAACTTGTCTCTGCTTGGCTGTCTACTGCCTTGGCAAAATTCACTGGCACAAACCAGTCCCATGGCCTCACCTAACTGCAAGAGTGACAAGGAGTGTTGACAGATGGAGTGTCTGGGGGTCATATGACCCCCCTTTCCCTGCCTCTGGGGGTCATCTGTGGGGATGCTCCACCCACAGCCTGATGGGTAGCAGAGCTGGGGAGGTCTGGCAGGGTGTGGTGTGATCTGCCACAGGACCTAGGCCTGGTGGGAGCCTTCAGGTGGGAGGGGGCTGGTGTGAAGAGATGGGCTGTAAGAGGTTCCAGGCTGGTTAATAGGGAGGAACTCAGGAAGGGCACCACAAGCAAGATGGCTTAGAACCAATTCAGACTCATCCCCAGTTAGTCGACAAGGGCTCAGGGTTGTGACTGAGGCTGATGGCCAGTGATTAGGACTGACGCTGGCCCAGAGCAGGTCACTGCAGCAGCGTTTATAAAGTGCTGAGGCTGTACCATGAGCCACTGAGCCTTCAGGGATGTTATCTGTAAATTGTGGTCCCTCATTTGTAACACAGTGCTGGGGCCAGCCTGCCTGAGCTCAAAGGCGGCTCTGTTGCCTGGTTATTGTATGACCTTGAGTGAGTTAGGTGATCTCTTTGGGCCTCAGTTTCCTCATTGTTGAAATGGGGCTCTAGTACTTCACACATTAAGGAAAGGGAAGTAGGAGACGCACAGGGACCAGGGCAGAGAGCCAGGTAAGAGAGGATGAGGCGTTTTTCATGCACCACCTGCCCCACTTAGCTTTGGCTTCAGTTTCCCTCTTCCAGGCCGAGCTCACGCATTTGAACTTGCCTATTCACAGTCTGTGGCTAACTCAGCCTCCCACCCTAGGGCCTCTGTTTGTCCTCTGCTCTGTCCTCACTGCCCCGCTGCAGGAAAGGGGTCAGCCTGGGGCAAAGCATGCGGCCAGGTGTTCAGTAAGCATTTTCCAGAGCCCTTGGCCCCCACACCGTGAGCTGGTGCGTGGGGTGATGGATCAGCATGCTATTGCTGTGTAACAAACCACTCTGAACCTAGTTGTTTAAAACCACAAACATTTTATTTGCTCACAGTCCTGAGGTTCAGCAGTGTGGGCTGGCCCAGCTGGGGCTTAGTGGCTTTGCCAGTCTTACCTGGGCTCATTCTCCATACTGATCAATCCACTGGGGCCAAATGGCCTGAACTGGCCTCATGATCCTGTCTGGGTCTGGTGCCAGCTGCACGCTGGGTCTCTCATCCTCACGGATGCTCCCTGCCTTCTTCACCTGGTGGTCTCGGGGCAGGAGAAAAGGGTAAGTGCTGAGGCACAAGCATTTTCCAACCCTCTGCTGCTCACAGCTGCAACAGTCCCAGTACCCAGAGCATGTCAGAGTCGAGCCCAGCTTCCAGGTGGGAGAAACAGACCCCACCACTTGTCAAGGGGAGCCCCAAAGAGGCATGCACTCAGAGGTGGGAGCGTGTGCTGCAGTGTCTCCACCCTCCCCATTCTGCCCTGGGTGAACAGGGGATGGAACACTGCTCTGTCCTCTCTGACCCTGCAGGCTGATGAGGCCAACATGGGGGCAGCATGCGATGATGCAGTGTGATAAATGTTAAGGAGAAGGAAGCCCAGGAGGCAACCAGTGCCTCTCTGTACGTTCCTTGTGAGTGGAATCAGACCTGAGATTAGATCTTGGCTTTGAAGCATCCTAGAAGGCCAGGACTTGGGTGACCCTGGCTGGGCACTGCCCAGTTCTATACTGACTGGCAGAGGAGAGGCTGCCCTTACCTTCCCTTACTCATGTATCCGTCCATTCTGACATTCACTGAGCAGCAGCTGTGTGCCAGGCACTGTTCTGGGTTTGGGAACTCACAGTGACCAGGTGGACTTTGTGCCCTGTGCTCACAGATCTTACATGGGAGGGATTTGACCAGGCAGAGACACCTACCTAGGAGGGCAGCACAGCTCTGACCAGAGTGCAGGGCATGGGGCTGGCCTTCTGGGTATGTTGAGGGCCTGCCAGCTTGGACTCCATCCCACTTGAGCTGTGTCTCTGTAAGTGATGCTCACAGAATGAGGTCACTGCACTTTGGGAGACGTGAACAAGTGGGGAGAGGGGTCCCCCCCACACCTGCTGATCGTGTCTCTGGGGTACGAGGTTCCAGCAGGCGGGCGAGGGTATCTAACTAGCTACTGTCCTTTCTCTGACCCTGCCATAGAAATGTGCTATTTACCCATCAGTGGGCTTCAGTCGGTGTGACCTATTGAGTGCTTTTCCTTAGGATTCCAAATGGGTGGAAGAGAAGCAGCTACTGATCAGAACAAACCAAGACTTGCTGGAAAAGGTAGGTGACCCTGCTCCAGAGAGCCACAGAGCTCCGGGTATGCCAGGGCCTCAGGCCCTCTCAGGCTGCATGAGTGCATTCCCACGACAGGGGCTCTGGGGCTTGGGCTGCTGTCCTGAGGAGAGACATCTTCCTCACTTGGAGTCAAAGCCTCGTTCCTGGTTGTGTCCCTGAGACCTGTGCTGCAGAGTCAGTTTGGACCATCTTCCCAAACACCCTGCAGGAATGGGAGGGCTGGCCTATCCTCCTGACCTTGAGCTTCCAGGCCACCATTGGCCATTGCTTGGGGTTCCAGAGCCTTTACCCTCTTGCATGGTAGGGCACCTGAGGCTCTGTCTATGGCAGCCCTGACCACCCTCAGGCCATCCCAGCCCAGTTCGGCTGACCCAACTAGGAGCTGGGCTGCTCTGTTCATGGAAGTTCCCAGAGCTCTCAGGGAGTCTGCTTGGTGAGTAGATCTCATGCTCTGGGATTAAGACCATAGCTTTATCTCTTCCTCTTTATTTGTGTACAATTTGATCATTCTTATAGTAAAGTTACCTGCACTGAATGTGCGACCATCACGTTAATATAGTTTTAGAACATTTCAGCCCCCCAAAGACCCCTCCTGCCCACTTGCAGTCACCCCCCGCCCCAGCTCCAGTCTCTGGCGGCACTGTGTACTCTGTGCCTCTATAGATCTCCTTTTTCTGGATGCTCCGTGTAAGTAGAATGAGACCCAAGGTGTGTAAGTAGAATGAGACCCAAGGTTATGCCTCCACTCTGAAGTGTCTAGCACTGGGACCCCTGTGAGGGGTCTCAGTCCAGCCCCAGCTCTGCCCTTGACCAGCATGAGGCCTGTCCACTCCCCCATGTTTCTCAGTGGTGTTTGAGACAGGGCCAGTCATCATCTTGTGAGCTGGCCTGGTGCCATGGTCTTGCCCACTAAATTTTAGGATCCACAGAAGACTCTCACATGTTCACCCCATTTCCAGGTGTCCCTGTGGGGTGAGACCACGTGGCATAGAGTGCCTCTTGGTCCTCCCGCTCTGGTGATCAGGATAGTGACCTCTCACTGATGGCCTCGCTGCTGCTCTTATGCTCCTTGGACAGAAACCAGCACACAGAAGCGTTAGGCAGCTGCCTAGTGTCCCCCAAACTGGTTGCAGGATCTGGACATCTTGCTTCCCAGTCTGGTCTGTGCTCTCAGGGAACTACTACCATTAAGACTTCCTATGCAGGCTTCCTGGGGAAGCAGGAGAGGCCCAGGCCTACCTGCTGCAGTTTGCTGGGCTTCTGTCCAGCTGGGCTGATTCAGGGGGATGGTTGAGTTGAAGAATAAGGGCAGGCTTTGGGAACAGAGGCACTGGGGTTGCCCTTGTGCTTCCCCATGTTTGACCTCAGGAGGGACTTAATAGCTCTGTGCCTCAGTTTCCGCATCATTCATATATCCAGCAAATATATAACGAGCCCTTTATTGCACCAGGCTCAGGACTACACAGGTGGAGCCAGCTCAACCTCTCCCTTCCTAATTCCCAGCCTCAGCAGCAGAAAGGGCCTGCAGCCTCCTAGGCTCACTGCAAATCCTCTTCCCTCTGGCAGTGAGTCCTTAATTTCCCTCAGGCCACCCACTGAGGTGGCTGGTGATCAAGGGACCCTGGCGTCAAGGCCAAGGACTCTGCCACCTGCCTGTTAATCCACAGGTCTCTTTGCTCTAGATTTACAGACTGGAAATGGAAGAAAACCAGCTGAAGAATGAAATGCAAGACGCAAAGGATCAGAACGAGCTGTTAGAATTCAGAGTGCTAGAACTCGAAGTAAGAGACTCTATCTGTTGTAAACTCTCAAACGGAGCAGACATTCTCTTTGAACCCAAACTGAAATTCATGTAAAGCTCCCAGATGTTTTCAAGCATGTGTAAAGGGGACATGTGGTAGCTTCCTTCCTTCCTTCCTTCCTTCCTTCCTTCCTTCCTTCCTTCCTTCCTTCCTTCCTTCCTTCCTTCCTTCAAATCTGTATGTTCAGAATAATTTCACTGCCTTAATATGTTCTGGAGAGAATGCTCACTGAAGTCTTTGGACATGTACCAGAGCTAATATATTTATTGCCTACAGCTTGTTTTGCACTTAATAAAATAATTTGTTTTTGCAATAGTTTGCCTTTTTTATTTGTGTTTCATTTCCATAACTACTTCTTTCCTGCATGCATAGTCACAGGGCACGCATTCTGCAAGCCCAGACAGAAGCACTGTTGCAATTAATAGCACACCTTTTTAAGTGACCTTGCATGCAGCAAATCTCACCTTTTGAAATAGCAGAGTCTGACCTGGCCAGCAATTGACTCTCGAATGTGTTTAGTGCCCGTTTGGGCCTATTTTCTATGTGCCGAGGTAAACACAAGGTAAGTAAAGACAGGGTGGAAGGACATATTTGCATAGGGATTTAGGAAAACGAGTTATGTTGCTCAAACTCTTCCATCCAGTAGACACAGACCCAGGCATCACAGCAATACTGCACTAAAGAAATTGCTCTTTGTAACGCAAACTGCAACTTGGAACGACTGGAGGGAGATTGATTGCTGTTCACGCGTAGAAATCATGTTCCTTCAGGAGCATTCCCAATGCACCCAGTGGGGTTCAGTGAAAGAATATTCTTTTTATTCCTTCCAACTGAAATCTTGCCTTGGGTGTGTTACTGTACTGCCTTGCTCTCATGACATTTCATAGTCCTTTTCTGTTTCTGTTTAAAAATCATTGACATTCTGAACATCACTTACGTTTGTGATGAGTTTCTCGAAGCACTTGTGAGACCGCTGTGCTGTCCCAGCTGAAAGCTCTGCATGAGTGAAAGCTCAAAGCGAACCCCTTCCCAGTACGTGCGGCTTCTCTGAGTCTGTCTCCTGGCTGAGTTACACTGTCTGCATTAGAACTTCCCATCTGTGCCTCCTGTGTCTCCCCACACCAGGTGCTGCTGTGTCACTCAGCTCTTGCTTGAGCACGACATGAGTATTTTATTTGTGCGACAGAATTGGAAGTGACGTGAGGTCGTTGCATAATCCCGCGGCTGTTAGAAACCTTTCACCAGGCTTTGAGTCTTTCTCGTGAGAGTTCCATAAACGCTGCCCAGTTGACTGGGATTTTCTTTAATTGACTCCACCATCTGAAGGATCATAAACCAATTTTCTGACGTTAGTTCATATAAAATATGAGCTTTGGGGGGTCACCTTTTCTATGGAGACTCCATTTAAACAAATTTGTTGGTAGAAAGGCATCTGTGAAATGGAGCCATCGAGAATTTCATTCTTCTTGACTAGTAAGAGAAATAAGGTTTTCTCTCTAGACTGTTTCAAATCTAGTTGGCCAGGCTGAGGATGTGTGTAAATTGAATTTTAGTGGCCTCACCCTGCTTCTTTCCTTCAACCTCACCCCAGAGGGTCTTCTTAAGACCTGCCATCCAAATTTGCGTTCCTCTCCGTTACATCTCTTAGTTGGATTATTAAGTAAGCCCATCAGTTCCATAGCTAAATTCTGCTGGAGTGGTCCAAAGCATGTTACTTTTCTTTTACGGTAACTTCTATCAAATAAAAGCAGTTTGATTTAAAGGTATAATTTGAAAAGGTCTTCTCTGCTACCCCACCTTGGCTGATCTGTTGGCAAATGTTCCAAGTCAGTTCAATGTAGGAGCCTCATTTGAGACCAGAGTGCTGCTCTGTTACTGAGCCTTAGCCCTGTAAGTAACTAGGTTTCTCCTGTCGTTTTTAAAAAGTTGTCACTTTATGTATGATTAATAAGCACTTCTTCTGAGAAAATGCTTTCATTTCCTTCCTTAGTAGTTGAGGTTTGACTACACACCTAAGGCAGGTGTACAATGACCATTGATGGTATTAGTGTGGTTCAAAAAAGGTGTGTAAGCAGAGTCGTCAGATTATACTGAAAAGACCAGGAAGTCAGGATTTGGTTCCTAGCCCTGTCCTGGAGTTGGGCCTCAGAATCAACTTCCCCAAGCCTCTGTCTTTTTGTCTATGGAATGACAGCAGTGACACCTGCATTGTGGGGTTGTGTGGGGGAGCAAATGGAGTAATGATGTGCCTGGCACGGAACAACACACCATCGTTAGTGGCTTTTGTTAGCTATTCAAACTTAGTGCAACTGTTTTTTATTAAATTTTTAAATGCTGTGACCCCATGGGTTTTGGTCTTGCAACAGATAAACTCACGTAACCATTTCTTCCTAGCTGAATAGGTAAGGAATGTCCAAAGGAGATCTGCTGCGTGGAAAGGCGTGAAAACATCGAGTTTCATGGACAAGGCTACCATAGTCCCAGTGTGCCCTTTAGGGACACCTTTGCCAGCTGGAGTTCGTTGGTTTTTGCTGAGTAACGTGGGAAAATGGCAAAGTAGCAAATAATTCAATCAAGTTCTATTTTTAAACCAAATCTTTTCCCCAGGAGAGAGAGCGGAGGTCGCCAGCATTTAACCTCCAAATCACCACCTTCCCCGAGAACAACAGCAGCGCTCTGCAGCTATTCTGTCACCAGGAAGGAGTTAAGGTAGTGTGCTTGGGGGGCGGGGGGTGCCTCCCCTAAACTGACCGCCCAGGGCTCGCTCAGATGCCAGGCTCAGTCATAAAGGGGGATTGTGTCCTTGTGCTACAGAAAGAATTGGTTTTAATGAGATACCCCTTGTCCTTCCACTCTTTGTTGAAAGTCATAGTTTGTTCGTTTTCTAAGGGTCACCCATTGTTACTTTATTTTGACCTGTATCCTTGAAAGACTTGGGAAGTAGCCTTGAGGGCAAACCGGAGCTTTCCCTGCTCTGCTCTGATCTGTAAACTTCCTGAGCCTCTTTGTTATGATATGCAAATGGAAACACCACACCATGAAGCCAGGGTGGCAGTGAGATTAGATAACCAGTGAATGGACATGGAGTGACTGGTCCACAGTAAGTGCTGTGCAGGTGGGGGCTGTGTTTGTTGTGAAGGCCCAGCTCTCCCAGTGCCTGGAGCCCTGCTAGGCCCTGTGGGCAATGTCCTCCTGACCCACATGATTCCATGGGCCTTTCTAGAAAGCAGAGTTTGTGCTGGTGTAAAACTCAGCAAATAAACAGCCGTTATGGCTTTTTCCCCCTCACTCCCCAGAGGAGCAGCAAGGCCCCAGGCCCGCCCTGCTGCAGGCACTCACAAAAACGGAAAGTCTAGTGTATCACCAGAAGGAAGTCGTGGCACTAGAAATTGGTGTGGATGATCTTTGCAGCTCACACAAAAATGAACGTTGGAAATCTTTTCCAGGATGTGAATATTTCTGAACTTATGAAGAAATTAGATATCCTTGGCGATAACGGGGTAACTATGCTCAATTGGTCTCTGGTTTTGTGTGCCTGTTTGATCCGGGTGTATTCTGTCCGACTTTTCTTTCGTTGTCCTCTTTTTGTTTTTTCTCTCTGATGTAAGAGATCTAATAAAAACAATGTGAGGCTTTTGTATGGCCATGTTCCTGTGTGGGAGGCTGGGTCTGCATTTTTCAGAAGTGGGGTTCCAGGGTGAGATTGTCTTCATGGCCTGTGATAAGGGGGCTAAAAATCCTAATAAGTGCTATTCAGAAAGAAGGTGAACTCCCTGGTATTTGATGAAATCAGAAAGGGATATTTTTGCTTTCCTGAAAGATTGGCTTAAGTGAGGCCGTTTCTCAGGGGCTTAGTGTCACTCGTGAAATGTCCTCAGCCAGAGGGACAGGAGAGGGGGCTGGCTCTAGGGGGGCTGCAGCTCAAAGAGACGCTCTTCAAGTTGCTTGGAGCTAACTGTCTGCACGTGGATTTGGGATCTAGTGTAAAATGCCCTTGCCCATTTTTTGTGTTTTAGAATTTGAGAAATGAAGAACAGGTTGCAATAATCCAAGCTGGAACTGTGCTTGCCCTGTGTGAAAAGGTAGAACCCAGCGGCGTCGCTGTGCTCAGACCTTGTGCGGCTTCCCAGCACCATACAAGAATCCCTCCATTGGCATCTGGCTTTGTGTGGGGCGCATGTGTGTCCGCGTGTCTGCATGTGCACACATGCATGCCTTTCTGTTTTTGGAAGGAGAGTCACACGTGTTCATTGTAGAAAACCCAGAGATGTTGGGTGCATTTCCTCCTGGTTGCCTCCTCACACCCATTTCTGTTGTTAAGTTGGTTGAAATCCTACTTGACGTCTGGGTTTGTGTCCGGGTTCAGAAGCTCCCCAGGCCGTGTGAAGTGGTTTACAAGCCCCTATCTTACCGTCCATTCATCCCACTGTGTAGTTACACTGTCCGTCCTTTAGTCTGGCCTTGACTGTTAGAGATCTGGGGTTTTCCATTTTTTTTCTTTTTACGGTCATGCAATGGTGCACTTTTTTTTTCTAAGACAAGGTCTCACTCTGTTTCCCAGGCTACAGTGCTGTGGCCTCAGCCTACCTCACAGCCCCCTCAAACTGCTGGGCTCCAATAATCCTCCTGCCTCAGCCTCCTAAGGAGCTGGGATGACTGGTGCTTACCATGACACCCACCTAATTTTTCTTTTTTTAGTAGAAATGGGGTCTCCCTCTTGCTCAGGCTTGTCTTGAATTTCTGAACTCAAGCAGGCCCTCCTGCCTCAGCCTCCCAGAGTACATGAGCCACTGTGCCCGGCTAATGGTAAACATTTTTACACATAAGTTCCTATCTACATTTTAAAATATATGCATAGGCTAGATTGTAGAAGCGGAATTATTGAGCCAAATGGTAAGGATGATTGTGAGGGACTTGGCATTATCAAAACGGTTTGTGCTAGAAATTGCAATTACGCTTTTCCCGGGGCCTAATAACCCATCGCTGGCTTCACACTGGACCAGCATGTTACCACTAGAAAGAACCTTGCCCTGGATAAGTGAAAAGCTACGCAATGTCATTGTCTAGTTTTTATTTATTTGGGTACTAGTGATGCTGAGTTTTTTGTTTTTTTTTTAATTGTTAAATCATAGCTGTGTACATTAGTGCAATCGCCTGTACCCATTCTAAGATGCACCATAGATGTGGCCCCACCCATTACCCTCCCTCCACCTGCTGAGCTTTTTGGTGTATATCATCTATATTCTTCTTCCTTGTGAATTGTAACTGCATTTCTTTTGAGGATTTTCCATTGAGTTTGTTCATCTGTGTGTCCATTTGTTCAACAAATATGCATTTGTTGTAAATGTTTTTCTTACTGACTTCTCTGTGTGCTTTGCATATTGAAGACATTTTATGACCTTTTCTTTAAAATATATTCCTTATTTGTTTGCCTTTTAAGTTGTTTTAGGATGTGTTAGAAACCCAAAACTCTCTATGCAGGTCTAAAACTCACATGAGCCCTTTCAAATCACACGAGTTAAACTTTAAAATGCTATTTTTGTAATGATGAGGTCTTAACAGCCTTAGGATTTGTTCCAGGATCTTTGGGAGGGCATTTAAAATAGAAATAGCTTTTCTTCCTTAAGTATCTGTCCATTCCCCGCAATCAGGCAAAGAGCACCTAACAGACTGAAGACCACACCTTGCCCGAGGTCACACGGGTAGCTCGGCTTTCTGTCCCATCAGGTCACCTGGTCAAGCCTGCCTCTCCAGGTGGGGGTGGTGATGATTCTCATTTGCTGGCTGGTGGACTGGTCAGGTGCAGGTGACTGGTGCATGCTGGGTACATAGGACATACTCAGGAAATAGCCCTTTTGATCAGCCAAACCAAAGGTGATTGTCCGCCGCCCTAGTAGTACCCTGCAGAGTGTTACACAAAGTGCTGACTAGACACGTGAGGCAGTTTCTTTAAATTCACTTGAACTGACAAAGAACCTTCAAGTGTCTGTGCTAAGCACAGCCCCAGAGACTATGGAGGTATCACATCCACCAGCTCCCCTGCCCTGGAGGCTGCAGAAGTGTCACCCCCACCAGTTCCCTAGTCCCAGAGGCTGTGGAGGTGTCACACCCACCAACTCCCCTGCCCTGGAGGGTGTAGAGGTATCATACTCACCAGCTCCTCTGCCCCAGAGGCTGCAGAAGTGTCACACCCACCATCTCTCTAGTCCCAGAGGCTGTGGAAGTGTCACACCCACCAGCTCCCCTGCCCCAGAAGCTGCAGAAGTGTCACCCCCACTAGCTCCCACCTCGGTGTCCTGGGGTCCCTCTTGACTTGGATCTTGGCCCTCCCATTTGTCAACCACCTGCGGGGGTTTGGGCAGGTGGTCACTATGTCTCTCTGAGCCCCCAAACCAAGTATCCTGGTGCCTTGCAGGGTTAGGGTCAGCATCCAGGGCTCCAAATGCTGGATGAATGGAAACAAAGCAAACGTTGCTACCTGGTTACACTAAGCACTTGGTCCGGGCTTGGTCTCTGAGGTGCTTAATCAATGCCGGTGGACCAGGTGAGCCAAGAGCGGGAGAAGCCCGTGATGGGGGGGAGGGGTACAGTGGGTTGGGTGGAGGGCACAGGGAGGCTGCTGTCTTTCTATTCCCCAGAGTTCCCTCCAGGGTGGCAGACGGCAGGGGAGGGTCCTAGCCTCCAAGAGACCTGCCCTCGGCAAGGCACTGCCTTCTCCCACCTGAGCCTTCCTGACATGCTGCTCCCCGTGCCTGACAAACAGCAGCCGTGCAGCTTAGGTCCTGCCTCTCAGCATCCATGTGAGATGAGATCTCCCTTTCATGGCTGAGAACATGGAGCTGCCTATCTCGCTCCTGTCTGCTTGACGGAGCTGGCCTGCCAGCCTCCCGCCTACACTGCTGCCTGTCTGCCGCTGACCACCAGGACCTTGCCAGGCCAGAGCTGCTCCAGCCGACCTAGCCTGCCCACTTCTCACAAACCCCACCAGGGTGTACAGGGCCAGGAGCCCTGACTCTGAGCCTGGTACTCCAATGCCCAGCTCCCCATCTGGGACAGTAGGGCCTGGCCTCACACCAGTGTGTCCTCAGGTCGGATTCTGGTAGACACTGCCGCATGTCTGGGCACAAAGGTCAGATAAGCATGGGAGTGGCTGTGCCTCGTCCCCTGCGTGGAGGGAGAGTGGGTGCTGAGTGTGCTCCTCAAGAAAGGAAATGGGCCATCGTGTAGGGTGGACGCTGGGTCAGTGGGACCCTTGAGAATGCAGTCAGGATAGCAGTGGGACTGATAGGCCTCTTTGTCTGGGCTTTCCTGGGACATGAGACTTTCAATGCTAACACAGGGGCATTTATCAGCAAACAGGGACTAGCTGGTCACCCTAGAGCTGACGGGCACTGCAGGGAAGCTCGCAGATGGGACTGGGGCCCCTGCAACATCACTGCCAGAGGAGGCTTGGTTAGGGTTTGGTCAACCCTTGTTCTGCCTAATATATCTCAGTTTTAAAAATTGCCATACAGTAAAATTGTCATTTAATACTGGTCTCTGAACAAACTGAAGTCAACTTCAATGTTCTCTTAGAAGCACAAAGCTGATTTCTTAGTCAATAAGTAAAGTGTACCCCAGACTGGTTAGGTAAGTCCTGTGCTATTCCTGTGGTGACTGCCTTCCTCTCGCCACCTGGTGAGGCCTTTCCTGGTCTTTAGGGCGCAGGCAAATGAGCTGCCCCCATTCTGGCACCCACCAGACCCTCTCTGGTTAGCTGAGTACAGGACCAGGGACCAGGTTTTACTCATCTGGACACATGGCTTGTGCCCCACAGAGAAGCTGAACCATAAGACATTTTAAGGTCATGGATTATCCTTAGTCATACCTCCTCTCTCAAGTTCAAAACCAATTCAGAAATAGACATGAAACTCAGAAAGGTGGAGAAGTTTTAGAGTCCAGGTTCCTTCTGGCAATAGTGGATTGGGGAATGGAGCATAGGCCTGTGGCCATAGTCAGATTCTGCGATATGTGTAGTTAGCCCCGTGTCCACTTCAGGGTCTTGGACCCTCCCTGAAGAGGGAGGAGGGAGACTGCCCGCCAGCTGCAGGGGATATGAACCCTGGTGTGGGGACGCGGACAGCTGCCCCTTCCCTGCTGTATACTGACAGTCCCAGAGAAGACACCCAGCTCCCCTTGCTGCTCCTGCAAGATACCCCTCTCTCCTGGGATGGCACAGAACTGCAACAGTGCCTCCCAGGAGTGGTGGGGGCTCCATACATATCTGGCTGGACTCCTTGATGTTAAATTTGCAAAGTCACACAGCCTGGGCTGCCTCATGGCAGGGCTCTCTCCTCTCATGTTCTCTCCCAATTACTGACAAAGACTTGTCAAGTTTATTTTTTATATGCCTGATATGCATATTTTTTAACAACAACAAAAAAACTCAATGTGTTCTATAGAAACTGTTCTAAAAGCAGTTTGTTATGATACAAAACTGACATTTTTCCCATTTTCATTTCATCTATTTTATGACTACTTGCATTAGGATATTAAAAATGAATTACATTTAGTTCCTCATGAAAAATATGCTTATCTGTTTCTAAGAACCTGCAATCCTTTTAGCAATGTTTGGGGAAAGGCTGTGCTAGGTGCCTAGTGCCGACCCCGGAGCTTATGGTTGGGGCCTGGCTGACTTTGACGTGAGGGAGGAGCTTCTGCAGGAGCTGGGCCAACTCTCATGCTCTCTGCAGAGCCAGCACGCACCCCATTGACCCTACACACCCTCACCAGCCACCTTCATTAAGCAGTTTTGTTTTTTTTTTATTAAATCAGAGCTGTGTACAATAATGCAATCATGAGGTACAATGTGCTGGTTCCATATACAGTCTGAAATATTTTCACCGAACTGGTTAACATAGCCTTCATGGCATTTTCTTAATTATTGTGTTCAAACCCGTATACTCTACACTTAGTAAACTTCGCCTGCACCCTTCTAAGATGAGTTGATAATGAGGTGCCTGCTGTGTGCCAAGCAAGAAAGTTCAAACAGTGAGTCAGATGTGGTCCCCACCTCTGGGGACTGGTGGGAGAGGGCAGCACAGCAGCTCCTGCCAGCAAGTACCGTGACAAGGCATTCATGAGACGGCTGGCATGGGCACTGTGAAGAGCAGCTGACCCCGTGGCCTCAAGAAGCAGGGCAGGCCTCCTAGAAGAGGTGACAGCTAATTCACGGCCTGAAGGCTGAGTGATGTTAGATCAGTGGAGGCCTGGGGCTGACACTGGGGCCGGGAGAGGTTGCTCCAGGGGGGGTGGGCAGCCCTGAGGTGAAGGGAGGCTCGTGTGAGGAGCCATGCGCAGTCGGGGATGATTAGCGGCCAGGTCTGGGGCAGGGAGAGGAGAACACTGACTGAATCTGGGGCCTTGTCCTTATTACCAAGAGCAAGGGATGTCTTTGGAGGGCTCTGAGCTGGGGCAGGAAGTTCCATTAGTAGGTGCTTGTGTTTGAGAGAACAAGCCAGCTGGAGCAGAGCAAGATTTGGGGTGTGGGGGGGATCAGATAAGAGCCTGGGGGCTGAGATGGGGTCCAGGGGGTGACAATGGGGAGGGCAGGTTGTGATGGGTTTGGGAACGGTCCCAGGGCTTGTCCCCGTTGGTAGACTGTGGAGGCTGAGCTCTTGCTGAGCATCCTGAGGCCCTGGAGGGAGATGTGCAGGGCACAGGGTGTGTCCCGGGCAGCAGGGCGACATTTCACAAAGAGAACAGCAGAGGGTGGAATCCGGGGGGCAGCTGGAGCCTGGCTGAAGGCCGAGGGCAGTCCTGTGAGGGTGGGAGCTGTCACCAGAGAAGGAGAGCAAGGAGCCGGAGGGGCTGCTGCAGGAAGGCCATGCAATGACTTCAGCAGCCAGGAGGTGAAAGCACGATTCGTACATATGGTCAAACCCGGACACCTGGGTGCCTGTGGCACTCCCCACCCCTCCTGTGGTCTGGTCAGACCCCTGTGCTGTGGACATCTTCCCCTCTCAAAAGTGGGCCTCTCATAGAGACACACCTGTGTCTGCACTTGGATCTGCGCTCAGCCCCTGCCCAGACCCAGAGGGAGTGTGGGCATATCCCCAGGCCCCTTACCTGCTACTCAGATGCCTGCTGCCCGGGTCACGTCCACCCCAGCATGGTTCCACTTCCTCTCACCACAAGGCAGCTGGACTGCCCAGACTTGACTGTGTGGGGGAGGGCAGCAGCTTTGGTGTCCTGCACGCTGGGTTCAAAATCCTCATTTTCCACCTGTGTGACCTTGGACAAGTTACTTAACTCAGCCTCCATGCCTTTACCTGCAAAATGGGAAAGATGTGTCTACTCCTTGGGTGGCCATGGTGGGGTGAGATGCGGTGTCCTGAGTTCAGCACAGAGTAAGTGCTCAGTGACCTCAGTGTCTCTGCTGTCCAGCTTTGAATACTCATGCTCACAGCTGCCCATGCTTGCTTTCAGTCGGGCCCTGAATCCGAGCTCCCCACACGGACACTTCATCCTCATACCCACGACCTCCTGCACATGCAGACCTGACCATATAGCCGCATGGTGCCTGTGCACAGACATGTGTTTGTGTGTGTCCATGCCCCAGGCCTCCTGTGTAGCTATCTGTGGTTGATGACGCTGATCTGTACAGATGATGAGATTTCAGATCCAAGGGTGAAGTTCTCACTTTGCTGCACGCCTTTCTGTCCCTGCTGTTTTCTAGTGGCTGAAGCAGATAGAAGGGACTGAGGCAGCCCTGACCCAGAAGATGCTTGACCTAGAAAAGGAAAAGGTAAAGACTTGACCTCTGGGGGCTGGGATGAGCTCAGACATGTCAATGTTTAGAAAGGCTTTGCACGTGTTTTTGTAATTATTTATTTGCATGTATTTCCAAATTTTGCTTTTTCCCCAGTGATTGTTCTGAGTAGTTATCAACCATTTACTTACTTTTTGATATACACAACCATTTAATATATATTTTCAGAGCTTCTGCTGTGTCCCAGGCACTGCTAATGACTAAGCAGTGAGCTCTCAGGCCTGTGGGTCATGTGCTCACAGGCTCATGGAGCATAGCCTGAGCAGCTGTGACATGGAAGTGCTTGCCCCGGTGGCTCTAGGGACAACCAGACAGGGCTCAAATCTTTGCTGTCCATACAAGCTTCCTCATTGATAACCTGGAGATCCCAGTGCACCTTGCTGGACATGGGAGAAGAGGTGCATGACCAGTTTTGCACAATGCTTGACACCTCGGGCGCCTGAGAAGGGGTGGTGGTGGTTATTTGCCAGGTGCTTCAGGGGTGAGTGACGGTGGTAGATACTCACTGGAGCTACAGGTGCAGACGGGGAGCATTTTACCTGGCACGGGGAAGTCAGGGGATGCTTCTTGGAAGATGTGATTCTTTCACCAGGTAGAAACAGAAGGTGAAAGAAGAAGGTAGAAGGAGCAGCGCAGGCCTAGTAGCGGAGTGTGGTGGGGAGGAGCCTACACTGGCGCAGAAGGCCTGGGCTTCTAATCTAACCTCTGCCACTATTGAGCTGTGGCTTCTAGGACAAGGCTCTGGTCCTCTTTGATCTTTTCTTTCCTCATCTGTGAAATGAAGTGGCTTCAGTAGATGAGCTCCAACCCCCAAACCCTCCAAGCAGTATTAGAAAGAGATTTGCATTCTGGAGAGAGCACGATGGCAGAGATGTAGGGAGGAAACCAGGGGAGGTGGGTGGTGCGGCTCAGCCCGGGAACTGCTGAGACAGTCTTCAGGGGCCACCAGGGTCCCCTGCACTGTTCAACATGGCTGCCTTCCCTGTAGTCAGGGATCTGGGCAGGGGGTGTTTAGAGAGTCCGGAGCACGGTTCCCAGTGTGGCTGTGAAGGGAGCCCCGGTCAGTGAGGCCCTTGTAGGGTCACTCAGCAGGGAGCAGGGAGGGAAGACCACTGCATTCCTGCTCAAGCAAGCGTCCCCAGTATGGTGAGATCACCACTCTTTAGTTCAAGGTGAGTAGCTGGACCACCCTGCAGAACTTCGTCCCTGACAGGCGCCTCCCTCTTCCTCAGGACCTGTTCAGCAGGCAGAAGGGCTACCTGGAGGAGGAGCTGGACTACAGGAAGCAAGCCCTTGACCAGGCTTACCTGGTAGGACCGGAAGTGGGTTGGACACTTTGGCTCTTTAGACTCCACATTAGAGGTTGCTTTGTCCTTTGGGGCTAAAATGCATTTAAGAGGCTCCCCAGTGCCAGGTCAGAGTGGTAAAAGTGCCGTCTCCGCGTTGTGGCTAGAATGATCATACACATTGTCACTTTTTACAAATCAATAATGATTTTAAAAACATTCAAAGTTACCTTGATGATTTCTTATATATGCTAATTGAATGTAAATTCTAGTAACTAAGATGAATAGGAAGAAATAGTCTTTTTTTATCTGTTTTTCTAAAAGCTGTCCTAATCGAGTTTTCCTATAAGTAGGAAAAAGAGCGGGTCACAAAGATCAGAGAGGTAAAGCAATGAGGTGACCCCAGACAAGCATCAGAACGGAGTGATGAAGTCCTCTGCTATGAACACAGAACTGGTTCTGGGCCTCTGCTCATGCCCAAAGCCAAGTGCTCCTGGTGCTGACAGACTCTCCCGCGGGGACGGGGGCAGCTGAGGGGACAATGCCCATCTCTAGGGGTTCCTGCAGTAGAGAATTCAGCTCTGCTCCTTATAGGGGGAGGCGGGGGTAATATACAAAGTCTTGAGCAAATCTTTGCACAGATCATTTGTAGTTAAAATCATTTTACAAAATGGATTTACACCTATGAGATGCAGAGTTGGTCACTACAAGACAGCTTTCAACCCCCAGTTTCCACGATAGGCTCCAGGAAGACAGACAGCAGGCAGCCTGGGCTTAACGGAAATGGGCTGGACAGTCCTGAGGCTGGTCCAGGCCGCTGGCCCTGCTGTTGAGGCCCTGAGGCTTGTATCCCACAGGGCCAGGAGCTGGGGACGTGGAGGATCAGAATGGGAGACAGGACACTTTCTGTTAGGGTCTGAAAACTCACAAGGAGCTCATGGTGCAGGCGGAGAAAAATTTCTCACACAGAGACAAGGATATACAAGTAAAAAAAAATTATCTTCTTAGAGATGAGAGTGAGAGAGTGGAAGAGAAGGGGAGAAGAGAGAAGGGGCTGTGTGGCCTCCTAAAGCAAGAGAAGGGAGGTGCCGGCACGGAGACCAGCATCTTGCTGATTTTAAGGGGGACAAAGAGAAAGAAAAAATAGTGGTTGTTGTCAGATGATAGGAGGAGCTGGGGCAGGATATCAAACTCTAACACTTGGCTCCTCTGCCTTTGCTTGGAGAGTCACACGTCCTAGAGGTGGGATTCCTGGCCTCAGATACAGTTTTAGGCAGGGACCACTGCTGTTCCCTCAAGAACTCTGTAAAAAACCAGATTCTCAAGGGGTGGTGCCTGTGGCTCAAAGGAGTAGGGTGCTGGCCCCATATGCTGGAGGTGGTGGGTTCAAACCCAGCCCCAGCCATAAACTACAAAAAAACAAAAAAACAGATTCTCAAAAGCAATTTTAAAGAGAAAGATTTATGTCTCTTTTCTGTCTGTTCAGCTTTTTCAGAAGTTGTACAAAACAGAATTCCCCAGGGTATGTATCTGTTACTGAAAGAACTCAGGGGATTGATCTTTAACTATTACTAGGAAATTATGGGATAGGGTTTTTTTTCCTGATATTTTTCCCCTTTCAGCTTCCAGAATTGGGTGGTGGGTTTCCATCCAGAATTGGCTACAGGGGGGTCTCTTAGGAACTTGTCCACTGACTAGAGAGGGGTGAGCCACCAGGCACCAGCAAGCTCCTCCTCCTCATGAAGCCCACATGGGGACCCACAGTGGGACAGCAGAGGCAAAGGTGACAGAGGGCAAGGGACACTTAGAGCCAGCAGGCAGCCAGCCATGACCAAGCATTGCTGGTTAAGCCCTACCTCGGTGGCAGTTTCCATCACACTGATTATTCAGCTGTGTCATCTGGGGTTCCTTCCAAGAGAAGTAGCTGCTCTTTAGCAGGCGATGTGGATGGGGATTTAGGGAGGCAGAAAAGGCGGCCATGCTCTCTTTTGTCCCTAGATGAACTTAAAAAAAATTTTTTTTTTTAAATTTTGCTTTCAATTGTCT
>CAUYPK010070473.1:0-30540 GCA_963574355.1 Loris lydekkerianus
CCAATTCATAATTGCTAAGTCATGGAAGAAGCCCAAGAGCCCATCGACCCACGAATGGACTAGCAAATTGTGGTACATGTATACCATGGAATATTATGCAGCCTTAAAGAAAGATGGAGACTTTACCTCTTTCATGTTTACATGGATGGAGCTGGAATATATTTTTCTTAGCAAAGTATCTTAGGAATGGAAAAAAAGTATCCAATGTACTCAGCCCTACTATGATGCTAAATTATAGCTTTTACATGAAGGCTATAAACCAACTATAGTGCAAGACTATGAGGAAAAGGCCAAGGCAGGGGAAGGGAGGGGGGAGGTTAGGGTGGAGGGAGGGTAATTGGTGGTGCCACATCTATGGTGCATCTTAGAATGGGTACCGGGGAAACTTACTAAAGGCAGAATACAAATGTCTACATACAATAACTAAGAAAATGCTATGAAGGCTATGTTGAACAGTTTGATGAGATTATTTCAGATTGTATATGAAACCAGCACATTGTACCCCTTGATTACACTAATGTACACAGCTGTGAGTTAACAATTAAAAAAAAAAGAGGAGGTGGAAGAGGAGGAGATAGTTAACATGCAGAGTGGCTTACTATACAGGGGTTGGGCACTGTGTTAATTGTATCATAATATTATTATTTTTAACAATCCTAGGAGATTATTCTTGTTTCTCTGAGAGAAAGTATATTTGAGACCAGAAATGGTCATAAAGATAAAGGCGAGGACTCTTAAACTCTGAACTTCAAGCATTAGGAGTTGACTCCAAGTGGTGCCACATGGGATGGACACTGGTGGGGCAGATGTGGGAGGACCAGTGGTCACAAAGAACCTTGCGATGAGGGGAGGAGGATGAGGGTCCTAAAAGGACCAGGGCAGAGCTGTTCCTTTGGGGTTAGGAGCTTGTTGAGATGCCTTACAGCGAAGGGATCAGAAAGAACACAAGAATCATCTACTCCCCTAGTCAGAGGTAGACAGTAATTGTGCATGATTAGGTGTGTGCGTGTCTCACAGTAACTGTGAGTAAACTGATGGGTACCATTCCGTGGTGTGGATTTTGCCTTTCTTTTCTAACCTTTTCTGTTTCAGTATAAACCCCAGTTACTGGAACTTCTTCCAGTCCTGAGAGGAACCGGAGTCAACTGATTACCACCGAGTCACGTGGTCTTCTCCTCCTCCCTGGGAGGTGCTTTCATCACATCTGTTTGTAAAAACAGACATGGTGGCTTTGGGGTACTCAGGACTTGTAGCCAGATAATTCGCAGGTGCAGAGTTCAGGGCGTTGAGGCAAACCACAGTGCTCATCTGAAGGTGCCAGCTAGGCTTGTCCCAGTTTTTAGGAGCTCCCACTGCCCCACTGCAGACAGCTACCCTCAAAGGGTCTAATCAGACAGTCTCACTTGGTTTATGGTGGCACCTGCTTATATGTAGTAACTGAGAAAAGCAAGACTGTGGCTCGCAGTTCCCTTACTATTCAAATCAGCTCTTTGAAAACAAAGTCAAGCTGCAATAACAATAAAAATAACACTAACACTAGTCATTGATATTTCAAGCAGGGAATCAAATAGTGTGCCAATGACATCTGCATGTGTCAGGTAAACAGTGTTTTACACACGATATATTAACTCCGTTTGTCCCATAACTTCCTAAAGCAAAGGAGGAGGCATGTGGAGCAAAGAAAGGATGCTGAATTTCCAGTTTTGTCTTGACCCAATCTTTGATCTTTTTAAAATGAATTTTATCAAGGCCCGACCTAAACAGAATCTGATTTTTACATGTGGCTCCAAAATGATTCCTGCTCTAAAGCCTAGACTTTTGGTAAAGGGAGGTGCCAGACAAGCTCCCCACCCCAAGATTCCCCTGGGCCTGCTCTCCCTGGTGTGTTGCTCAAAATCTGTGGTTCCTTCTCTCCTTCCTTTTCCCTTGCTTTCTCCCATAAAAACTTTCTTTTTTTTCTCTTGAAGAGCAATACACTACTAATTGCTTTGTACAGAGTCGCCCGCAGCCTCCTCCAGTCCTCGGGAGTCTAGGCCCCATCTCCTGGGGACCCTCATGCATATGCCTGCATCTGGGAGAGTGAAGAGCTCTTCTGCCTCCTGGTGCCAGCAGAGGGATGGGCTGCAGATGAGCGCAGTCAAGGGGAGAATGTGGCTCTCAGGCTCCAAAGAGACACTGCGGCAATTCCCCTCATAAATCTTGGCTTTAACTACAAGTTGTTTGGACTATCAAGTTTCACTTCCTTCTCCTCTTCCATCAAATTCAAAGGGCTTCAGACTTATGAGAAACATGGAGGTGGAATCCAGCATCGTCGCGAATTTGATCATTTTTAAGTCTCATTTCGCATTGGAAGCCCAGAAGTGGTAAGAAGTGGCAGGGGAGTGAGGGGGACTCAAGGAAGAGATCAGAAGATAGTTATAGACAAAGGGGACCTTATAAAGTAATATAGTGTTGAAGATGGAAAAGCTCAAGTGAAAAATAAAAAGAGGTCAGCTTGTCTCACTGTGACACTATTGTCCCTAATCCCTGTCCCGTGATGGTAGACCTCCAGAGGTTTCAAACAAGAAACAAACAGTATTTCAGGGATTCTAGGGAGAAAATAATGGTAATCTTGGAGTGCAGCTGCTGCCACTGTCTGCTGTGGGGCCTCAATTCCTCCCCTTGACCTTGGCAGTGGGTCTAGGGTGCTATTTGATCCCTTTGCTGCCACTCAGTTCAAGTACTTGCTTGCAGGCTTCTCCTTACCCAAGCACACAAACAAACTTTAAATGACAAAGGAAAAACAGGCAGCCTGTTCTGGTGCTCCCAGGCAGGCCGGAGGCAGGGATTTCCCAGAGTTTGTTATGAAAGGCAACCTGCTCTCCCCACCAGGTTGAGAGGAGCCAGGAACAAGGTTGAACAGCCATGAGTCAGGCCTAGAGAATTCCAGTTTCAACACCCTCTCTGCAAGAGGCTGTTTAATCATACCTGTTACCTTCCACGAAAAGGTCACTGGCTCCATAGTAAATGATTATTTACTGGCTGCTTCACATACTGTTCCGATTCAAATCCCTTTACAGTTTTGGTTAGTTTTTGTAAGAAAACCATGATGTGCTTTGCTTTATTTTCCGGGAGGACACGTAACCATCAGTGGATGGTTAGCTGGTGAGCTGGCTCTAAGTGATGGATCAGTACGCAAACGTCCCAGTGGAGGATTACAAGGCAGGGCAGGGGTAACCTCTCAATTTGTAGTTCAGGTTCTCCAAGTCAGAGGCTCACTGAATGATTGGGAACCAGTTGGACAGTCACTGTGCTCTCAGCAGGGTGGGAAGCGAGGCTGTGGACACCCAGCTTCTAGAGACAACATGGCTATTTTTGCCAGGCCCCTACTGCGCTCCGGCTTCTGGTTCCCAACTTGCTGTCATCAGCCCTCAGAGAGATGGACCCAGGAAGATCAGGTGGGAGCTCTCTTGGGACTTGTCAGCACACTTCCTGAGATGACACCGCAGTCAAGAGTCTCTATTAGTCCTGTCACACCTGCTGGCTTTCCTTGTTCTCCTCATTGAACAGGGGAAAGAAGAGAATTTTCAAATTTGATCTCTGTTTTAGCCCCTTCATTCTCCTCAAGAGAGTAAATGATAAAAGTCCAATTTGTTTGAGATTATTTTCAGGTGGGATGTGTGGACTGGGGGGTTATTGGTAGAGACGAGTGTCAAATGCATTCTGATCATTTCTTCACATTTTTCCTACGCTTTTTCTGTGTGAATCTCATTTAAAGTCTGTCATAACCTCCTGAGTGGACAGAAGCACCTTACTGGTGTCTACACTCAGGACCCCACCCAGTCTCCGGGGGGCATGAAGCTTCACAAGTGTGAGGGCCTCCTTTAAGAAATCAAATATTTATTTAGAATTCAGAAAGAAGTGAAACTACATTGCAAAAATTTAGATGCTGGCAAGTACCAGAAAAATAGCTTTCTGTTTTTACTACTTAACTTCCTGACGTACATCTATAATGCTGTTTCCCCCCACACCTGTTTTGGCTATGTACTCTTTGATGGCCTAGTCATAGGAGAGTGATTTTGAAGAAGAAAGGAAACAGTAGAAAGATAATGTGGTCTTTCTTCTAACATGGCTGATCAAAAATAATTCATAAACTTTAAATTAAATACTTGAGATGCATAAACATGTGACTCGTGTAAGAACCTATTTGCTATGTATCACGCTACAGCAAGTTTCTTCTCTAAAGAGACAGAATTTTCTTTTTGAGTAGATGTTCACGAGTATTCAAATCTCTGCAAACTTTGATGATCGGAAGAATCCCCTGATATTCCACCATTTTCTGTATAATTTCAGGGCTGGAATTTTCACAGGAAGCAGAGCTTCCATCATGTCGCAACTTCTGTCTATGTCACGATGCTGGAAGAGCTGGCATGTGAGTTACCAGAGTATTTCTTGCAGCAATTCCTACACCATTGTGACCAGCAATGACGTAGCTACACACAGAGGTGACTGTGAACCATATAAATACTGTCTTCCCTTAAGCTCAAATTAAAGATCTCCGACTCACCTTCACCTCAGCAAAATTCCATAATTGGTAGAGCAACTCCAAACCAGCCCTGTGTCAGGTGTTTGCAAGTTTGGTGAGGTCACTTTAACTGATGATAGTTAAAATATTTTGCCTATGCAAACTTTGAAAAATTCACTTGACCATGGGCTTATGGTTTAGATGTCATAACTTCAAGGTAAATATGCCTCTGCCTGTGTCCATTTTCAAGCCTCACATGGTGCTCAATCAACAGTTATTAATTGAAGGAATGGAGAAATTAGTCTGTAAAAGACAATGAAGATTTGTGGACCAGGACATCAAAGGCAAGGCTGCTGCTAGCCATGCATGTGTGCCCAGCTGTGTCTCCACCTGCTTGAGCAGCCAGGTAGCCAGCCCCAGGAACTTTCTAGCAAGGTCTCAGATTGGGGATCTGGTCTCTGGATTATGACAAAAGTTTACAAAAGTACAGACTGTCCTGGCTGCTAGTGAAGATGAGAGGGCAGCCTGAATAAGCCAGAGAAAAAGAGAGAAGTTAGTAGACTATGGGGAAAGAAGAACCAAAAAACAAACAAACAAACAACCCCCCCCCCACACACACACACATATTTTAATTTAATCAAGACTTCAATTCTGTCCCACCTGGTGGCAATTCAGCGTGTAGGTCCTGAAAGAGCATGTCAGAGGGTGCTTGTAGGTCCACAAAACACAAAGATTTCTGACGTGACTCACCACTGACAGCTCTGGGGAGAGTTCATTGCTGAGTTGGAGGATTTATCTGTGTGTTTCTAGGAGGCCTCTGCAGTTAGAACTTTCTCTAGGTGAGAAAAAAGGTTGGTGGGGGCGGCACCTGTGGCTCAAGGGAGTGGGGTGCCAGCCCCATATGCCAGAGGTGGCGGGTTCAAACCCAGCCCTGGCCAAAAACTGCAAAAAAAAAAAAAAAAGAAAAAGAAAAAAGAAAAAGAAAGGTTGGTGGGGGCAGGGGCAGAGTGTAATGTATGAGACTGATTTGTGGGCCTTACAAGATAGGTTGCAGTGCAAGACCTCATACTTTTCATCTTCTAGGGCTCCAATATTCTCCTGTTCATTTATTGATCCAATGACTGTGTATTGATAGCTATTACATGCCAGGCACTCTGCTAGAGCTAGGGATACATAGAGTGGGAGACAGGACCCACACAGTCCCTGCCCTCACAGAGCTTCCCTTCTGGTCAGGAGACAAATAGTGCAGAAACAAATAATACCCTGCAGCTCCAGAAAGGGGTAGATGCCATGAAAATGATGAAACAGGGGTGCGGGATGGGGTTAGAGGCAGCTCGTTCAGAAATGTGCTCCCTTTTATGGAGGTGCTACCCAGGGCTGGAGAAGTGAGAAGAAAAGGGACCAGCACATGTGGAGGCCTGAGACCAAGAAGAGGGACAGAGGCATGCCAGTGGGTCTGCAGTGAAGTGGAGGAGGCTGGGAGGAGGCAGGCTTCGCAGGCTATGAAACACCCCGAGAAAAGCCTATTCATTTAGCCAAATCTACTCGGTTTTCATAGTACTATCCCTTGTACCAGGAATGGTCTATAGACTATGATGAATGGAAAGAACAATACCACTGCCAGAAGTCAGTCCAGGGGTCTGTGAGGTGAGGGCAGGAGTCTACCAACCCCAGAGGAGCAATGGGTGAAGTAAATGGAGCTCACAGGGTACTGACTGGGGATGTGCTGAGTTGCCCAACAGGGGGATGGCGCCAGTTGTGAAGAATCATCTTTGAAGTTATAAAGACCTCTCTGTGGGTGAATAGACTAGAATGGGATACAAGAGGTAGCAGAGATTCCAAGTGGAAGGATATTACAGTAGTTCAGGCTAGAGATGGAGCTTCATGGTCATACTTGCAGGGACATATCTTGGAGGTAGGGCTCAAAAGACTTGGGGAACAATTGGATAAGGTTGTAAGGAACTGGAGAGGAGGATACTGTCATTAGGTAAGATGAGAAGGACATTAAATTTTGGTGGGAAGGTCAAAAGTTGTGTTTGGCTGTGTTGTTTCCAACTTTTGATGTGTTGAGTAGGACACTGGGTGGGAGAATCTGGAGCCCAGGGAAGAGGTCAGGGCTGCGTTTATTTATTGTCCATTTTATTAGCCCTACTTACACTTCAGCAATATTGTGGGCAACCAGGCAAATGTATGGTTCAAATCTTGCCAGTGCAACCGTGACAAGATGGCTGACTAGCTATTCTCCAAAAATGTCTTACTTCCCCAGAGAAGAGTCATTGTTGGAAGCATCTGCCCTCCTGCCCCAGGACTCATTTCTCAGCTCCTCTTGCATTTAGAGCATTTGCATTATGCTTTTCATAATGAGAAATGCATTTAGGTGGGAGTTCTATGATTAGTATTTCTTCCAGAACAAGACATTGGCAGAATGGCTCAGTCTTATCAATCCCCTCTCTTACCTGTTTAAGTGGCTAGATACAGAAGATGCAAAATCCCTTGAGCAGTATTTCTCAACCTTGGCACTGTTGACATTTTGGGCCAGAAAAGTCTTTGTTGTAGGGGGTGTTCTATCCATTGTAAAATGTTTAGCAGAATCCTTGGTCTCTACTCACTATTTGCCAAGTATCTCCCCCCAAGTAGTGACAACCAAAATATGTCTAGATATTGCCAAATGTCCCCTGGGGGCAAGATCACCTCTGGCTGGGAACCACTACCCTGGGATGGTGAGGCTATCCAATGGAAGGGTTTGGGTCCCCAAATAACTGTACTGAGATTTCCTGCTGACTAGGAAAACCCACATTGTCCTGTCACATGAGTGATAAATAAATGTTTATTATGTTAAGCCACCAACATTTAGGGGCTCATTTGTTACAGCAGCTACATTATTTCAAGCAGTCTAGCACCATAATAATGCCAAAAACACAAACCAAAAACCAGCAAAACCTGAAAACTACAATCTTATTATCTCTTCAATGTCACTAATTTGCTCTGAACCTTAGTTTTTGTGTTTTTTTCCTTATCTGAAAATAAAGTAATGCTGGACTACATATGTGGCTTCCAAACATTTAAGATTACAATGCGTAGGAAGAAATGGATTGTGGCCAAGGACACATGTGAGTTTAATAGAACAATGCCTGCTGGTACTGGGAGCATTTACCTCTGATAGCAAAAGGGTACTTAGAGTTATTGGTGTAAAGAGTGTGTAGGAAAATGGGAAAATGACGATTTTATTATTTTGAAAAGCGAGAAATCTTAACTGAGTTCTTTCTCATGGAGATTGCCTTGAGCAATAGGTACAAAAGCCCATTTTTGCTTAGAAATGCTGTTTTTCTAATAGAAAGGAAACCTAATACTATATTTTGAATCCAAAGAAAACCCGGGTTTTGGCCTCTGCAATGTTTCTAACAGACTATATAATCTATAAAACTGGTGTGAGGAAAATATGTTGCTTTCATCAGGGATTCTGGGGAGAAAGAGAATGGCATTATTTTTAGCACTTTCCAACAGTCTATATAACACCTATATAAATATAAAGTGTTATTTTATCTGCTTTTCATAATGAGAAAGAAAATAGTATTATAAAACATTTTCTTAAAAAAATAAGAGTTTGAGTACAAGTCATTGCTATCATAGACATTCACTGGAGCAAAGAGGACAAACTCAAAATCTAACTTATTTTCCTAGCATGAACCCTTAGTTGAAAAACCCTGACTTAAATTTTAATTGAAAAAGCTATGTCCTAAATATTTAGGCTACAAGGATGCCTGACAGCTGCAACAGAAGTGAAGGAAGCAGTCTCTCTTGAGACATTCCCCTTTCTGGAGCTTTCATTGGAACATTTTATGAAAATTAAGATAGTGAATTAGTGAGAATGCAGAAACACAGTCTTCGTGAAGACTCCAATTTTTCCTATGGTCCTCATAGTTGCATCCTTTGCAATGCAGTCTAGTGGGGTTACATATTACTTTGCCAACTGGCTCCAGAAGTTGGTCAACTGTTTGGATAGCTCTCTGAGGAATTATCTTTTGTTGCTCACAGCAAAGACACTTCCTAAGACTGCAATTTCCTGAACCTCAATTGTCTGTGAAATCTCTTTTGGGTAGGATAGAACAAGTGTCAAGGGCACCATTATCTTGTTTTTTTCTATCCAGGTCTATTAGTGTTTCATGCCTCAGTGGATAAGAAGAGAAATTATGGAAGGTAGAAGTGGGAGATTTGAAATAGATCTGAAGCAAAGGGTAGGGTCACATATCAATGGAGAGGATATATAACAAGATTTTTTTTTGTTGTTCCAGAAAGATGGTGGAATAGAACATCATCACTATCACTCATCCTAGAACTCTCTAGCCTTGACATTCCTAGACACTCTTGTCAATAATAAATGACAATGATGGTGATAATGAATAGTAGACATTTTATGATCTTTAAGTTTTACACTATACCAAGCACTCTATGTATATTACTTTATTTAATCCTTGCAATATCCCCAAAGGTAAATTCTATTATTATTTATAAGTGAGAAAAATGATGCTTAAGAAGAGTTAGTAATTTCCCTGAATACTAAAGCTAATGAGTAAAATTGCCAGGAGTTGAGTCAGTCAGCATCCACGTTTGTGCTCTTAGTCGTCATTGTGTGATGACTGCCTTCTTGGTTCTCCTCAGATGTCCACAGTGGAAGAAGCTGTGGCAAGCTAGAACAGATCATGGATAATCTGTCCCAATGCACCACTGATGATGATTAGATTCTCTTTTGTTACATCTTTGTGTTTATTAAAGAAATAATACTTTCTCCTAAATCCTAACGTGGTAACTCTGAGGCATTGTAAGAGCATTTCATTTTGCTTCTTTTAAATTTGCCAGTTTATAATGTTTTCTAAGTAGTCATCTACAATTCCCCTTTCTTCTGGAAATAAAGTTATCTTCCCTGACCAGGTGCTATGTGGGCATGTGACCAGGCTGTCAGAGTGATTAGTTCAGGCCTGGGCATGTGATTCAGCTGAGCCAATCAGAGTTCTTCCCTGAACCCTTTTTAACTGGAGATGGTAGAGAAGACTGTTTAGTTACATGAGCCAATTAATCATTTTTGTTTTTTTGGCTTAAGTTATTTCAAGTTGGATTTCTCATAGAATCCTGATTAATACAACCTATCCCCAATTCTTTCCACTTTTTTTTTGTAGGCCCCACTATACTTTAGCCATAGGAGAATTTGATTTTGTACCAATGACGACAAAGTAGTTCATTTGTGAACAAAACAAAAATGAGATAAAGATGGGAATGGGTACAAATAGGGAAGAATCCTCATTGTAAGTCTTAGAGGACATAGCTCCAAGGGAAGTTATAACATTTTCTCACAATATTTTTTTATTTAAGTAAGAAATTTTCATAAGGAATAGGTGCTAGAGAAGATGATGTCCTGTGTAAACATGGGAGAGTCCTGAGGATTTTCTGGATCTAATCTCTAATGCCAAGTTTGAGGACTCATCATACTTTAGGCTTTATAAGATATTTCTCTCCTGGGTGCTTCTGTTTGCGTAACTTTTCTATATTGAGAATGCATATTTTTCTAGAGGAAAACTTTATCCATTGTGTACATCTCTTTTCCCTCTAGGGACCTCTAAGAAAAAAAAAATCAGCTTGTTTTTCTAAATGGAGGTTTGTGCTAAACACAAAAATCTAGCTACAAGTAAATTATGCTCTGATCTTGAGGGATAAAATAAACACAAAGCAATGCAGAGTTGTGCTCTGCCAAAGCCAAATGGAACATGACGTTCAAAAGTTTCCAACTGAGTTCCAAAATTAGACTAAATCTTGGCAAAATGCATACTCATGTCCCATTAGGAGTCTTATCATTTGAACTCAGTTCTGGCTACTCCACTCCTTACTCATTCCAGTAGCTCCCTGGAGGCCTAAAGGACTTGACTCGATGTGCACTGGAGCTACCCCAGAACTGATAATTTTTCCTTTGCTATTGTCAAGACTATGCTCCAATTAGGATGGAAATAGGGCATCAAAAGCCCAATCAGCGATCTACAATTTGAAGGCCCAATTTCTGCTTCAGTTCTTCTAGAAAGTCCAGCTTTTTGCTGCTGGGGCATTGAGTAGTCATCACTGCTTGGTTTTAGGACTATTCCCCTTTCAGAAGAGCTGTGTGGTAGGGGCTGGATCTAAGCTTTTTGGCTTGTTGTTGACCTCTGTCTTACTATGAAAGTCTCTTTGGATTGTATGTTCTGTACAAGGTATTTCATTTCCAGATTAGAAGACTTCCTGGATAAGTGCTCTGGTTCAGTGTGAGTCTGGGGGTTCTTATCCATTCCCACCAGGAAATTGTTAAAGGCAGCCATATTTTTATTGCCAATTAGTGCCAGGCAAGGATAGATAAATGCTTCCAGCATTACCTTTCAGGGGCCAGGATGCCAAACTTCACCCCAAGACAGACTTGATGCTCTTCCTTTTTTTATTTATGTCCATCTAAGCACAAGACTTTATTTCTCCCTACCTATGAATCAGAGTATATGTTTCAGTCAACCAGTGTCATGCCCTGCTCATTCTAACCTCAAAACTGTGCTTATTCCAGTTTTGCCTTTTGAAATGCTTCATTCCACTCAACTCTTTAAATGCCATTCCTCCCTCTAGCCCATCTCAAATATTACAGCCTTTGGGAGATTTCTCTATCAACAGTTTCAGCATACCTTTGTCACCTGTGTCCTCTTTCTTATGGTCTTCCATCACACAATGATGGCTTCATTAATATTTAGTCTTTCATTTTTTTGGTATTTGTGTCCTATAATTGTTCCAAACCATTTTGAAGTCAGGGCATATACTTCAAAATTTCTTTCTTTCTTTCTTTTTCTTTCTTTCTTTTTTTTTTTTTTATCTCTTGCAATTTGAAAGATAGGTATTTGGCATTTACTCACAATTTAATGAAATCTAACAAAATGTGTGAAAAATCTTTATACTAAAAACAGGAGAACATTTCTGAGATAAGTTTTAGAAGACCTAAGTATATCATAAGTATTCTCATCACACACAAACAGAAAGATAATTATGTGAGGCAATGGACGTATTAAATATCCTGATGTGGTGATCATTTCATAATATATACATTTATCAAAACATCACATTGTATGTCTTGAGTACACATAATTTTTATATTTGTAAATTATACCTCAATAAAGCTGAAAAAATGAAGGTCTAAATAAATAAAAGTATCATTTTTGTGGATTAGAAGATTCAATATTACGATGCAGAAGAATATCTTCGTGACAGTAGGAAAGGAAAAGATTTATAAACAGCACATAAAATGTAGTAAACATAAAATTGATATGTTAGACTACATTAAAAATAATCTTTGTTTATCAAAAGATGCCATTGAAAAAGTGAAAAATAAAGCCATGGACTTGGAGAAGATATTTGCAAATCGCATGTCTGATAAAAACTTGGATCCAAATGTGTAAAGTTATTTTAAAAATTAATAAGATAAAGATAGATATCTCAGCAGAAAATGTGGGAAGTTTGTAGGGGTAGTTTACAATAGAGGAAATCTAAATGGTCAATAACTCTTTGTCTTTAGTTTCATTAATTATCAAGAAAATGCAAATGAAATCTTGAGCTTCAAAAACATAGCCACCAGAATGGCTAAAATGAAAAGGATATTCAATACCAAGTGCTAGAGAGGATTAGTAATATTTGGAACTCTCATACAAGGCTAGTATACAATGTTAGTATATAGTTGTTGCAAATACTTTAGCAGGATCTCCTGAGGCTGAACATGTGTATGCCCCAAGTTCACTTCCATTCTTAGATATAGATAAACATGAGTACATAGCTTATCAAAACTCATGTAGGAAGAATATGCAAAGCAGCACTATGCATAATAACCCAAACAACCCAAATGTTCAACAATAGAATGGGCAAATAAAAGAGGCATATTCATAAACTAAAATTCTTCTCAGCAACAAGAATGAACAAAATATTACTATGTACAGCAATCTGGATGAATCTCACACACATTTATTGAGCGAAAGAGATCAGACACAAAGACCAGTGTATTCTTCCCTTTATTTGAAGTTCAAAAGGAAGCAAAACTCATCTCTTGGTAACCTGTGAGGGAACATAGAGATGGGAGAAGTCACCAGGAGAGCTTTGGGAATTCTATTTCTATTTTTATTTTATTTTTATTTTTTAAAATTTCATTTCTATTTCTATTTCTATTTTTTTGAAAATTCTATTTCTTCATCTGGGTTACGGTGACAAGCATTTGTTATTTTTGTGAAAATTCATCAAACTGTTCACTTATGATTAGTGTACTTTTTCTTTATGGATGAGGTGTTTATGCTTAAAAGCAAAAGTCTCAGACCTAGGAGGGTGAACTGCTGCTCAGTGGGAATTCTTCCCCCTGCTTTGCTTCTGCTCAGGAATGGAAAATGAGGAAAGTTTGATTAAACAAACAGACTCATAAATCAGATTTTAAACCTCAGCTAGACGTTGGAAAAGATAAAACATTAGTTTGAGCTACTCAACTCCTCCTACTTCAACAAATTTAGCCATAAAACCATTTTATAGATGTCACTTTGCTTCGCTTTCAACAAGCAAAGCATCTTTATTAATAACATTCGCGTCCTCATTATCTCCCAATTTGGGCTCGTCTCCTGGTTTTCAACTTCCTAAGTCTCATGACTGCGATCTTGTTGAATCCTGCATTATAAAGTATGTATTCTTTTCTTATCTCACCGCCCCCATCTCCTGACAGCAAAGTAGCCCTGTGCTGCCCAATGGAGTACATGGGAGAGGGTTAAGGTTGGATTTTTACAAAATTTAATTTAATTGGATCAACTGCAAGGCTTAGAATTATAGGCTAAGTCATTAAAAAGATAGAGATTTTACATCTTTTGTATTTATCTAGATGGAGTTGGAGAACATTCTACTTAGTAAAGTATCACAAGAATGGAAAAGAAAGTATCCAATGTACTCAATACTAATTTGAAACTAGTAGTGAACTAATACATGCCCACAGAAGAGGAAAACACAATTAAACTCAAGTGAGGGGAGGGGGTAAGAGGGAGGGGAGGAAGGGGAGGAGGAAGGAGGATTGGTGTGCTCCCACTTAACAAGCATAATGTAAGGGTTTATGACACATTTTCTGGGTGAAGGGTACAACTACACCTTGGACACTACCTAACAAATGTAAGCAATGGAATCTAATCATCTGTACTCTCATATTAATCTAAAATTTAATAAAAAAGAATTATGGGCTAAGTGCGTACAGCTATACCTGGTTGTGCCTTGGACTCTTCCCACTGTGTGTGGGGTAAAAGGCCACCCTTCCTACTAAAACCCACCACGATGCGGTGGCATCTTTGCTTGAGTCTGTACGATCATAGGCTTGATTTATGAAGTTTGTTCTTGAATATTTAAATTGACCAGAACATTCTAGAATGTCTAAGATGAACTGAGAAACATATCCTCCTGTTTTTATGTAAATTCTATCAATTATACCAAAATAAGGTGGGAAATGATTGGATATGGAGTCTAGAAGTCCTCAATTTAAAATGTCTCTACCATAGTTAACTCTGGAACTTTGATGGTGTTGGGGGCAGTTTTTAGCATCGGTTTCTTTACCTTCCCCCATGGGACAGCAATGTTACCCCTCAGGATTTGGGAGGGTTTCAATAGTCAACACTTGTTCAGTAACATTCTATGCATCAGGTACTGCACTGGCCCTAGGATTTGCAAAAGGCTCAGTCAAGTTGATGAGGAAAATGTATGAACAAGCCAGTATTTCTTAGTATTTTTTTCATTGTTGGCTTCTAAAGAGCCTATGTAGACAATTTTTTTCTTAATATTTCCTCCTGCCAATCGGTGACATTTTAATACCACAGTTATACGCTATTTGTTTCTGTAATATATGTATATGTGTGCTTTATAATAAAAAGAATAAAATATTTCCAGCTTCTCACAACAAAGAACCAATGCTGGCTCCCTTGAGGGAGATATCACCTGCTCTGAGAATGAAAGAAGCACGTGGGAGCATGGTGTATTGTGTAATAGGAAGAGCAGTAGGTTTGTCTCAGCCTGGCTGTGGGACAAAACTGTGATGAGTGCAGTCAGGAAAGACCTGGGGGAGAAAAGCAGGACACTGGTGATTACAAAGCATGAGTCCGAGCTGCTGGTCCAGGGTCCCTGTGGAAAGGCACAGAGGGTGTGACTTCTCAGAGTAGGCGCCAGAAGGGAGGCCAAGGAAAGGCGGAGGGTGGTGTTGGCAGCAGCAGAGGGCCATGAATGCTGACTCCAGGATTGCAGCCTTCTCAGCCAAGGACACTGGGGACACACAGAGTTTGACAAAGTTTTGCACAGATTTATACATTTGCAAGTTCATTCAGGCCTTTGTGTGGATAAGGCAGGGAAATACATTAGAGATAAAGGCAGAAATCCTGACTTCAATGAGAGTTACAGCCTGTGCAGGTGAGAGAGGAGGGAGAGGGACTCTGGAACGGGATTAATCTCCAGGGTTCACATGCAAGCACCTGGCCTTCTGCAGGCAACTGAGGACAGTGCCGATGACTACAGTGTGGGCATTTGGGCCATTTGGCAGCTGGGTCTTGCAGAGGCTTCCCAGAGGCCACAGAACCTGATTGCTTAAACATCTTAGGGACCTGAGTTTTGACATTTGTTAAGTCAATGATTTTCTTCGAGGTGAAACCAGGCAGAACACACCTGGCTGGTGGGCTCTGGGGGATGGCAAAGGCTGCTCCAGGTCGGCTGGGCCCAGCCACTGAGCTGGCTGAGTCTGTGAATCACGTGTAAGTGTGATAACAGGACAGCACAAGCCACAGACTCTCAGACCTGGGCAAGTTTTCCTCCATTAATTTCAAAGGCTCTCTTGCCTCAGCTCCAGCCAGATGAGAACCTACTGCTACTTCACTTGTTACACTTGCCATCTCTTCTGCCCAGACCCTTAAGAGGTGACTGTACTCACCTGCTTGTGACTCTTGTTGACATTAAATTAGAGCACTAGCCGATTATCCAACATAAAGTTAGTCATTTCTTATCTGTTACGAAAAAGACTAAAAGAAGGCAGCAGGAGGTAACATGCAGGGAAGCTGCGCATGTCAGCCTGCGGGGCATTCAGTGAAGGGGCCTGGGGTCAGGCCTTTGGGCCACGGAAGGACTGTTTGCCATTCCCAGAGGCCGGAAAGACATGCAGGGAGGCCGAGCAGGGCACGCAGTGTTGTCACTGGTGGTGAGGTTCTCCCTCCTGGTAGTGGTAGCAGAGCTTTCTGGCACAGTCCTGGGCATGTACAGGGAGGTGTCTATCCTCTGCCCAGGGCCACGGGATATGTGCCACCTGCCTCTAGCCTTTTACAGAGCACACTCCACAGTGCGGACAAACGCCTCTTTTGCCAATTCTGAATCTCCTGGTGGCTGCCTCCTGAGCGCTGGTCTTTGTCAGAGTGCCGCCTCACGGTCCCTCTGAGCCTCCAGAGTGACCACAATGGCAGTAGGAACCGAGAACTGCCAGAGGCCCCCTCCCAGCTGCCCCTTTGACCCACCCTTCCTGTGGCTTCCTTGGCTTCCTCCAGCTTCCCACACTGGCTCTCTGCTGTGCCCAGCCCCAGCTAGACGAACAGACTGTTCACCCTGGCTCTGCCGTGAAGCGCCTTCCTTCACACTGCTGCTTTTTGAAATTGCCCTTGGTGGCTTTGCAACGAACCCAGGCAAAGGGCCCTGCTCAGAGTACGAGAGTTGGATTCAGCCAGGCCCCAAGAGCCCTCCAGATTCCCCATCTGTTAGGAGAAAGTAGAAACCACAGTGCTGAGAAGGAGCTGGGGCTGAACACAGGGAAGGAGCTTGCTGGGGAGGCCCCAGGCACTCCAAAGAGGCGGAACTTCTGCCTGGCTCAAGTCCTACCCCAGGCGGGTGTTACCTCACTATGAAAAGGGCACATTCAGAAGGTGCTGACCCTAGCATTTTGGTATCTGTAGAAAGGTCTATGATAGGTACCCTGTGGAAAACTGTAGATTTAGTGCAACTTTGAGAGACTGAGCAGGGATGTAACATTCAGGGAAGAATGAGAAATGTTAATGAGAAGTGTGGATGGTGTTTCTATTAGAGACACAGTGAGAAAGGAAATTTAACATCCCATCACAAATTGGAAGATCCTTCATGACATTAGTTGACAGCAAGGTCAAGGGCCAAAAGCATATGATCCAGCATCTTAAATACCGCATACCCAAACTGAACTGTCAGATTTGTACCTGTCTTGGTGATCCCAATTTCTGTTGATCAGAGCTATTAGCTTCCCTGAATTATCCATCATATGATTATAATCTATGGCCAACTATTTAGTAAACATTTATTTAGTATATATACATAATCCCATAAAATGTCTTAGTGAATCATTTGGTCATTCATTTATTCTTTCCATAAATATTTATTGAGTGCAAAGTAAGCATCACCTGTGGTGCTGGGCACTGGAAACACAGCAGTAACTGAGATAGCATAGTCCGTGCCTTCCTGGAGCTTGTTCTGTCAATGGAGGATGGACATTAAACTTGTGAATACACACAAAATTATTCAAAATTATAATCCTCACTAACATTATAAAAGTATACAGTTCTAGACAGGATAGAGTGGGGAGTCAAGTTCTGATTTGAGAAGGGAGATTCAGGGAATGTTCTTTGAGGAAGTGAATTTCAAGTTCACAGAAAATCATAGAGCTATGTTGTCCAACATGGTAGCTCCTAGCCACATGTAGGTTTTAAAACTAATTAAAAGGAAATGAAATTAAAAGTTCATTTCCTAGTTGCACTAGCCTTATTCACATGCTCAGGAGCTACCTGTATCAAGTGGCCACCATGTCACATGACATAGACATTGGCCACTTTCGTCATTTCAGGAAATTCTCTTCGATAGTGGTGTTTTGTGGGATTTCATTAGCTGGGATGGAACAGCAGAAAGGGGGAAGGAAAAACCTTGAGCAAAAAAAGATATGATTTAATTTAGAGAAACTTAATTATAATTTAAGAGAAAGTTTGCAGGTCAGAGGAGATGGGGAATGCCCCCTTTGCCTGTTTTCTGACTAAAGCACTGGGCAGTTAATACCCAGCCAATTATTCTGTGTTTATTCCCAAGTGGACCTCCCGGCCTGAATTCTTGCTTTGATCCTCAGGTATACAAAATGGTCAGTATAGCATAAACATAGAAAAATGTTGTGGTTGGATTGTCCAGAAAAATATAAAATGAGTGACGTAGAATAGGACAATTGGCAATAAGGTTCCAATTATATGGTAAAAATCACACACAACTAAATATTGGCAGTCACTCTCCTCTGGGGCTTCGGTCATTTGCCACTGCTCATTTCTTGAGTGTCAGTGCCCCTGAGCATCCTATCCTGGGCCCTGTTCTCTTTCCACTCTCCACTCTCTGAATGTGTGGTCATTCATGGCATGTCTTAACACGGCATCCATGTGTGGATGGGCCCCGGACCTCTGTTCTGAGCCTCGGACCTCTAAACTCAAATGCCCAGCTGGAGTCTGCAATGGGCCATCGTTAGACCCTTCAAACTCACCCCATGGTGTGCACCTAACTGTACTTCCTCCTCGGTTCCTACCTCAGTACTGGCAACACTGGCCAATCCAGAAGCCAGAGGCCTGCGCTCCATCCTTCCCTTCCCCATGAAATCTATCCCCACCAAGTCCCGTTGATTCTACCTCCCAAATCACCTCTTAAATTTATCGAATTTTCTCCCTTCCATCCTACACCATCCTAATTGTTCATGCACTGCCTGGATTATGTTGCATTTCTACCAGTCTCTGTGGGTCTAGTCTTGGCCAGCCCAAAACCATTCTCCACACTCCAGCAATAGCAATCTTCTAAATCTGATAATGTTCTTCCATTGCTGAATCAAAGCCTCCCACGGCGCCGGCCCACATGACTTTCTGTGTTTACGAGACTTCCCTGGATTCAACCCTGATCACTTCTCCAGCTGCTTCTCTCCCCCTCTCTACCTTGTACCTTATACTCCAGACACACTTAGATTTAGTTTCAGAATTCCAGCTTGCTTACATGAGTCCACCGCAGTGGACAGTCTTTGCACATGCCATTTCTAGAAACACTTTCACTCCCCCATCGTCTTCCCTCTTTTCTTGACTGACTTACTCATTTTAAAGTTACCTTATCCACAGAGACAATCCCAAATTCTCCGCTGCAGATTAGCTGCCCCTGTCATCAATTCTCTGAAGTGGGTTGAATGGTAAAAAGTTGTGTCCCCATCCTAACTCCCAGAACCTGGGAATGTTAGTTTAGTTGGAAAAGTGGTCTTTGTAGATGTAGTTAAGGATCTTCAGATGAGACCATCTAGGTGATCCAGGTGGGCCCTAAACACAATAACAGGTGTCCCTATAAGAGACATGCAGAGGAAGGACAAGGAGAAGAGGTAAAGGACATGTGTAGAAGGAGACAAAGATTGGAGCTGTGCAAACCACAAGCCAAGAACCACTGGGAACTGCCAGAGGCTTTAGAGTCTCCCTTAGAGCCTACAGAGGAATTGTGGCCCTGCCGACACCTTGATTTTAGCTTTCTGTCTTCAGGAACTGTAGGAAGATTAATTCTGTTGTTAGAAGCCACCCAGTTGGTAGTAATTTGTTAAAGCAGCCCTGGGACTCAAACACATCCTCCCCATACTCCTTCTATGACCCCTCTGGTCACACTACAGTGAAGTGGCCTCTTTCCTTTCCTGCATTGCTAACTTCAGGAAGCTTCACATCGGTGGGAGCACACACGTGCTCCTTACAGCCATGTTCGTCACAAGAACTCACATACACAGGACAAGCTTTGCGGCTCTGAGCTGCTCTGAGAACATGGGTGGGATTTGGGTAACATTGAGAAGGGGAATGATTATTCCCAGCAAAGGGAACTCCATTAATGAGGGCCTGGAGATGAGACTGTGCATAGCACATGGACTCACAGAGATCGGCCTGACCGCAGGAGAAGGTTCCTGGAACACAGCCAAGGAGCACTGTGGTAGACTCATGGACACAGACCTTCCCTGACAGGCAGACTCAGCATCTTTGTGTGATGCCTTAGGGTCCCAGTTTACTGTGACATCTGTTTTCTCCTGCAAGGCTGGCTGGGGTCTGGGGCTTCAGAGCAGCCACTGTAGCATACAAATATTATCATGTTCTTTGCACATCATGGTTCAGAAAAGACTGGAAAATACTGCTAAGGTTGGGAGTCATTAATGCTTCTTGAATTGGAACGTGAACAGGACCAGCTACCTAACTTGCTGGCCCCAGTGCAGAATAAAAATGCAGGCTTTTGTTCACAATCATCAGGAGTTTCAAGTGCAAGAGCAGAGCGTTAACCAGGCTGAGGGGCCTTCTGAGCAGGGATCCGATGTAACTGCTAGGTCTCACACCCACAGACCCAACCTTGACTATAGAAGAAACATTTGCTGAAGGGGGATAAGAAATTGCTGAGTGGGTGGCAGCACAGTGGGGGGACAAGGTGAGAGGCTACTGCAATATTCCAGGAAAGCAGAGGTGAGAAGACCCTGGCTAAGAGAGTTTTATGGGAACTGTGAAGAGAGGGAAAAGGCAAACTTAAGAGATGACAGGTGCTCAGAGCCTGGGAGGATTCTGGATCTTCCCAGCCTTCCCAAAGTAGTGGGAGGTGGAGGGGGAGCTCTCAAGGAATCTGGGAGTGTCAGCGTGTCACTGACATTGTACTGGGAGCTGTCAAATAGGAATGACTAGAATTCAACTGGGATGAGAGTTAACACAGGCATTTTGCTCCGCAAGGGAACCATGTACGGATCCCAGGCTGTTGCCTGAGAACTTTGTGACTTCAGTGAGGCGAATGGATGGAAAAGGCAGAGGAGAGGGCAGTGCTTGTGGCTCAGTGAGTATGGCACGGGTCCCATATACCGAGGGTGGTGGGCTCAAACCTGGCCCCAGCCAAACTGTAACAAAAAAATAGCTGGGCGTTGTGGTGAGCGCCTGTAGTCCCAGTTACTCAGGAGGCTGAGGCAGGACAATCACCTAAGCCCAAGAGCTGGAGATTGCTGTGAGCTGTGATGCCATAGCACTACTCTACCAGGGGGGCCAAAGTGAGACTATCTCTAAAAAAGAAAAAGAAAAGAAAAGAAAAAGAAAGAAAGACAAGGCAGAGGAGAGAAGTCAAAGCCTCAGACACTCCAAGTGCCCTGGTGGGGACACACGCATGTGAGCATGAGAGTAAGGGGACTGTCTTGAGCACCTGACTGTCCAAAAGTGAAGGCCATGTGCAGTTCCCGCCAGTCATGGCTGTGTGAGAACCCAGGGACAAGGCGACTAGAGCATCAGACTTTTAAAGAAAAGCCAAAGCTCCAGAATTGTGAGGTCTTTCTCAACTTCAAGTGCTGGCAACAAAGTTAAATGCTTTTTGACAAATACCGTAAGCCAAAGCAGACACACTCATAGGCCAGATCTGGCTCATGGGGCTAAGTTTATAACCTCTGTACAGTAGTCAGTGGTCAGAGGTAGGGCTGGGTTCAAATCTTGCATCCAGCCAACTATCAGCTGTAGTCTTAAGGCAGAGTCATTCTAAGTCCTATTTTTCTGTATCATGGGGGTATTTTGGTGTCTACTTCTGAGGGCAGTGGTGAGGATTCAACGACATCTTCCAGGTCAAGCACTGATGGCCAATGCCTGCCATAAACAAGTTAAATCAATGTTGACTGTCATTGTTTTTCTTTTATGCTTACAACCACCCTGCTGAGTCAGCTTCATAACAGCACACCCACTTCCCAGAGGTGGGTTGAAAAGGAGAGTTCAGAGACATAAAAATCGTTCCCATCACAGTCTCAAAGACTGAGCAATAACACAAGTCTATTGCTTCTTCCTCTAAAGGTATTGTTTCTTAAGGAGCGTCTCTTACTCTCTACTGACTCTAGTATTTTCTTTTGAAGGTTTCTGGAAAGAATGTTCCAGCAAATAAATGATATTTTTCAAAGAAAAATCTAATAAAAAGAAACTTGAAAGATCCCCCACAGCTGCAGCATACACACACACACACACTCACTAAAACACATGCAATAAAAGCTGCCAGTACATTTTCCTCCATCCAATGGATTGTTTGGGGGGGGGGGGGAACATTATTCTTTGTGTTGTCCCAATTCCATAGGACAATTATTGCATTCTTATTGTGCTTCAAAGGTGAAGGAGTTGACAGTATAATGAATAAGGGACCTAGGTACAGGCCCTAAGGCAAGAGATTAACAGGTAGGACCCCAATGCCTTTATTGAGCAGACAATCTCCCTTGGGTCCACTCAGAAATGGTGACAGGTGTCAGAGCCAGCTTGGGGCCCTAGGGCCTCTGTGTCCTGAAAGGCAATTAGGTGTTTGCTCAGTGATCTGTACTTTGTGTATATCTCCCAGTTCCGCAGAAGGATCATTCCATCTCCCTCTTTTCCTCGGGTGCTTTATGGAGCTGTCTATCCAGGATCTTAATTAGAATTTCTTTCTTTTTTTTAAAATAGAAGACTTGGATTATTGGTAAGTCTGAAATTAGCAGGAATTCTAATTTGTTCCTGGAACAAATTCTAGGGCATTTGAATTGGGAGTGGAACTGGGATAGGGGTGGGGGAGATCACAGCTGGGCAAGCCAGAACGATGAAATCCATGGCAAACAGCTTTGTTTGATTCTTTTGACTATGGCCAAGCCAGTCGGGCTGAGAGCATGATGTTCTCAGTAACAGCCTTGACAATAACATGGTCTGTTCCTCTTCCAAAGCTGAAAATGGCATCGCCACCTGCAATGGGGATCTTTCTTTTAAACCTGTGGGATGAGAGGGCTGCTTTCGTTCTCCAGAGTAGGAAACGATGGCATTAGGCAGAGCAGACTTGAATTAAAATGTCATCTGGCAATGACACTTGCCGAAACAATACGTGGTTTATTTTATTTTGGAGGAACTCCTCTTCAGTCTTTTTGTGGGTAGGATTTCAGACTAAGGCATTCCTTTTTCCCAGCCACTAAACTGAAACTGAATATCCTCTGTTCAAGGGCACAATACCTGTGTTATTTCTGTGATTCATAGCAGAAAGTAAGTCCTGGTGCTTGCCCCAAGTCAGCTTATATTTTTAGGCCCTGGGCTCATACTTAACTTACCTAAGAGGTTTTTTTTTTTTCTTCACATTTTCTGGATTCTTTCAGAGAATTGGAAGGATGCAAAATGAGCTTCAGTGCTTTCTTGACAGGGGAAACTGAAAGCTAATGGGCATTTATGCCATTAAGAAAAATAATGATTGCAGTTAGCCAGAAGTTAATGATGATTGTAAGTGACTGCAAATCTCCTTTTCTGCAAAAAGTGCCACATTCAGAAGTTGAGTGACATTTCTCTTGCTTTCTTCATCAGTGGAAAGCATAGCTTTAACTCAGTTCTGACCAAAATGCTGCCCTAGTTCTTCAGGGATACAAATCACCAAAAGATGTGGTCGCTGCCCCTTCTGAATACCCATTATAGGGAAAGAACAAAGTGCACGCAGTGGCATTCATGCACACATATGAAAAATAGGAATGGTGTCAAGGTGTGATTGTACAAGTTCATTCTAAGTCAGTGGTTTGAACTGACATTGCATCTTTCCAACAGAAATTATGTTATAAAGGTTGATTAAGTTTTTGGCCTGGCAAACCACAGCCCATTTGCTTCTTCAAACAAGTGTAAGATTTGTTGGCTTTTATAATTTTGTTTCCATGGACAAACGTATTGATCCTCATGGCCCACATAGTAAATCTTAGGGGCTACATGTCACCATTCTGCTAGACAGAATGTCCCCTCCTCTATTCTTTATATGGATTCTGCTTTCTCAAGAGCTCCAGTAATAGCAGGGAGATGCTACCTGGCCATCTATGGGAGCGGTGAGTAGTGGGTGGCTTCAGTGGGAATAGAAAAGCAGGGAGCAGGTACTCAAGGCATTCAAGGAGCTTTTCATCTTCAGGAGGGAATTTAAATCATAGTCATGGCACTTACTAGTTGTGGGGCCTTTGACAATATCTTCATGGTGACTCCCTCAGCCTACAAGGTCTGTTTAAAGTTCAGTTTTCTCATCTGAAGAATGGGAATAACAAAAAGAATAAATGACACTTTCCTCATGGGGTTGTTGCAAAGATAAGGAGTAATGATTCTCTGTTCATTGACACATAGTAAAAATTGAATCTGGACCTATTAGAGAAAGAGACAGAGTGTACAAAGCACCAAAAAGTGCAAGCACATTGAATACAAACTACAGCAGAACCTCTGTAAGTTGACCACCCGAGGGACTGTAGCACCCTGGTCATCATAGAGAGGTGGTCAACATAAGGAACCAGGCCTGCTCTACTGATATGTACATGTGGTTCATGTCTGGTCTATAAAAATTAGGTCAACTTAAGAAGGTGATCAATGTAGGGAGGTGGTCAACTGTGGATGTTCTACTGGAAAGGTACATTTAGCTACAATTTCCCATTTTCTCTATGTATGGCAACTTTATGGGCAAACTTTGGGACACGCAACGCACTATATATCAATAAATACTAAGAAGAAAAATAAAGAAGGACAATGTGATGATAACTGGATGGTAACTGGTAGAGTGAATGAGATTTTTTTTTTTTTTTGGAGACAGAGTCTCACTATGTTGCCCTCAGTATAGTGCTGTGGCATCACAGCTCATAGCAACCTCAACCTCTTGGGCTTAAGTGATTCTCTTGCCTAAGCCTCCTGAGTAGCTAGGACTACAGGCACCCACCACAATGCCCAGCTATGTTTTGATTGCAGTTGTCATTGTTGTTTAGCAGGCCCAGGCCAAGCTCAAACCCACCAGCCTTGGAGTATGTGTCCGGCACCCTACTCACTGAGCTACGAGTGCTGAGCTGGGTGAATGAGATTTTAAACATTATGGTCAGAAGAAGGCCAATAAGAGAGCACTGTATTTCATGACCTAAGGAGCACATGCAGGCCTTTTGTACATATAATCCTCATTACAGATTGAGCATAACTGTACTCATTTCAGTATTAGTCAGGATATAGTAAGTTCTGCTGCATTAACAACTATAGCTCAGCTGCTTCACAAAATGAGCACTTATTTCTATCTCACACAAGTCTGATTCAGGCTGGTGAAGGCTTCCCTCCAAATGGTGGCTGGATTATATTGAAGCAACAACCAGTGGTCAAAGAATACAATACTGGCTTTATTTTCACTCAGATTATATGTCTGTGGCTGTGGCAGCCAATCTCCAAGATGGCCCCAGTGATCTTGGCCTCCTGGTTTGTACACCCTTGTGTTGTTTGCTCTTATGTGGTACTAGAGTTGGTCTGTGTGGCCAACAGAATACTATAGAAGTGATAATATAGCCCTTCTGAGATTAGGTTGTAAATGACACTGTGGCTCCCATCTTGAGCACATGCTATCTCTTTCTTTCTTGAAACACCTGCTTTGGAGGAAACCAGTGGCCACACTGAGAAGCCCCATGGAAGGGCTCATGTGGTGAGGAACTGAGACCTTTTGACAATAGCCAGCAATAAACTGAGGCCTCCTGCAGATAGATGGGGGAGGGAGTCATCCAGGAAGCAGGTGTTCCAGCCCTAGCCAACCCTCCAGATTGCTGGACTGCAGCCTCCTAAGACCCTATGCCAGATCTTCTTATTAAGTTGCTTCCAGATTCCTGATCTTCAAAAACTTTGTGAGATAGTTAATATTTGTATGTAAGCTGATACTAACCTTGAGAGTAATTTGTCACATAGTAATAGATAACTAATACAGTGCCTGTGAGTTTGGTAAGTCTCTGCAATCCCTGAGTCTCTCTTCCTTGTGAGACCCAGACTGAAAGAGCAGCCCCTCAGACACCTGCTCTCATGACAGAGGGGAAGAGTCAGAGGGGAGAAGAGACTTGTAATGGCTTTAAACGTTCTTCTTAGAACTGGCACATCTGGATCTGCACAGTCTGCTCACATCCATCCGTCAAAGCAAGTTGAACGGCTATGTCTGTGTATAGGGAGGTAGGCATACTCCTTCCACAGAAAGGTGCTGCATCAGGGAGCCTCAAGGAAAGCAGGCATCTCTCTTACCAGGAAGAAGGGTAGCAATAACTGGAAGCTATAATCCAGGAGTGTCCAACCCCCAGAATACAGGCCATATGAGGCCCAGAATGGATATGAATGTGGCCCAACACAAAATTGTAAATTTACTTAAAACAGTAGGACAGGTTTTTTTGTGATTACTTTTTTTTTTTTTTTTTGGTAGAACTCAATTGCATAGCTTTCAAGCATGAACTCTGTAGAGGACAACATCACTTCCCAATGTCACTAAAATAAACATAGGTACACTGTTGCAATTTGCACACATGTGTGGCTTTGGTTTTATGGAGGTGTGCAGTTTTGGTTTTACGGAGGTGTGTGGCTTTGGTTTTACAGAGGTGTGTGGCTTGTTATGTGATATCTCCCAAGTGCAGACATCACACGTGCTTGCAGTGATGTGGAGAGGCAGCAATTGTCAATAATATTTCAACCTCCCAGTGCAATGTTAGGCATTTAATGTTATTTACAAGTCAGGTAAATAACATTACCTGTTATTACAAGTCAGGTGAACAACAAACCTTGGCGACACCTCATATCTCACCTGTCATGCTTTATAATTGGCCCTCTGCCTCACCCTGCATTGAAGCTGAGATGTGGAAGGGCTCAAACCATCCTTTCTATTTTCTTGTCAATTAATTTTAATAATAAAAGTAAATATAGCCCTTTATTATTACTTTTTTAAATTTCAGGATGGTTTTTTCAATGTCTCAGACACAAAAGAAAACAAAACAGAACACCCCAAAAAGAAAATTTACACGTGATGGAAGATTGTTCAATGAAAAGTAGACAGACCACTACTTTTTTGTTGAGGCAAATAGTTAGGCATTCTTCATAATTTGTAGGGAATTTGTGCAAGTTTTCAAAGACTATAACTTGAAATGGTATTATATGCAAAAACATGTTGTAAAATTTGCTGCATATGAAGGACTGTATTGTAAGTACAAAATAGAGGAACCGAAAAAAGTTTTGTTGAGAATATTCTTCAAAAAAAAGTCTGTATTCTCAACAAATATTTTTTTAAAGTTACAACTCCAATGGATTCCATTGTAAAAGCTAGTTATGCGGTAGCATATTTAATCACACACAAAAATCAAAACCATTTACTAATGGTGAGTTTATTAAACAATGTAGGGAAAGTATGGCAGATATTATTTGCCATACAAAAAAGTGGGGTATTTCTAAAATCAGTTTGTCTCACCAGACTATAACCAGGTGAACTGAAGAAATCAGAAAATCCATTGAAAGAAGTTTGGAGAGTGAAGTGGCTAATTTTAAATGTTATGTTTTTGTGATGGATGACAGCACTGATGCTAAAATATGGCTCAACTTGCCATTTTTATTAGAGGTATTGATGATGAATATAATATCACTGAAGAAATGGCTTCTTTCATGCCATTCAAAGGCACAAGTACATCAAGAGATTTATACGAAGCAGTAAAAAATATGTTACAAAGTGATTTTCTTTGTCCATTGTCAACATCATCTGGTATAGTTACTGATGGTGCCTGGTGATAGTAGGTAAAAGAAACAGACTTGTAAAATTAATAGAAGACAATGAAATTGCCAGCCAAAACTCACTTTTGATGAGGAATATCATTGCATAGTACATCAAGAAAATTTATGTACAAAAGTTTTAAAAAATGGAGAATGTCATGCAAATCATCATCAAGATTCTGAATTTCATAAGGGCCAAGGGATCAAATCATGATTCCAGGAATTCCTTAAAAGTATTGATGTTGACAAGGGTGACATCATTTACTTTTTGGAAGTAAGATGGTTAAGTTGAGGCCAAATATTGAAAATATTTTATGATTTGTGACGTGTTATCATGTCATTTATGGTATCAAAAACCAAATTTGTACCAGAACTTAATGATGAAAACTGGCTTACAGATTTAGCATTCTTAGTGGTTTTACCCACTCACTTCACTGCCCAACCTGGTGGCACCATCCCCACCCCCCTCACGCAATAGAGGCTGAGTGAGGACCTGGCTTTCTACTTCACTTGGCTGTAATGAGGAGGACCTCATGCCCCTGTCTCCTGCCAGAGCAATGTCAGTCAGAATAAGTCAAAGACAGAGTTTTAGATAAGATCTAGATTCCTGTAACACAACCTTGATAGACAGCTTTCTATAGGTTTCCTACAACTGCTGGGACAAAAATGCTACTGAGTGGCTTCAAAGACTAGAAATGTGTTCTTCCCAGTTCTAAAGCCAAAAGTTCAAAGTCAAGGGGCTGGCAGGACAGCCCTCTCTTGGGGATTCTAGAGGAGAATGCTTCCTTTTCTCTCCCCATTTCTTGTGGCTGGGGCACTCCTTGACGTGTGGCCACAACACTCCAATCTCTGCCTGCATGGTCACATTGCCTCCTCCTTTTCTGTGATCTCTTCTGTGTGTCACTTACAAGGACACATATTTCACTGGATTTAGGTCCCTCCTGGCTAATCCAGGATGATTTCACTTCAAGATCCTTAGTTTAATTACATCTGTAAAGACCCTTTCTCCAAGTGAGGTCACTTTCACTGGGGCCAGGGATTAAGACAGGCACATATTTAGGGAGGTACCATCATTCAACCCATTATCAGACTCAGGTAAATTCTGTAAAAATCTCAGCAATATTTTTGATGACATAAACCAGATTACTTAAAAAATTATAGGGAAAGGCAAAGAATAGCTAAAGCAAAAAGAAGAATAAAATGGATTGAATTGGTCTACCAGATATTAAGACTTTTTTTTTTTTAAGACTTCTTATATAGCAACAGTAGTCAAGACTATGTGATATTAATGAAGGGGTATACCACACATGGATCAGTGGAAACTAGACACAGACAAAAAAAAAAAAAAAGCAAGAAAGATGGCAAATTGGTGGTGGTTCTGGAAAAGTTGAATAACCATAGCCAAAAATCTGAACCTCAATCTAACTTTCACACTTTATACAAGATTAGCAAAAAATGAATCATGCACTTAAATGTTAAACATATAATTATAAAACTGTTAGGAAAAAGCATAAAAGGATATCTTCAGAATGCAGAGCAAGAGTTATTAGATGATACCAAAAACATACTTCACAAAAGGAAGAAGTAATGAAGTAGAAATGTAAAAATTTTGCACTGTGAAAGACCTTGTTAAGAGGAAGAAAAGGTGAGATACATGGTGGGAGAAAATATTTGTAAACCATGTATGTGACAGATGACTACTATCTGAACATGCAAAGAACTCCCAAAATGGAACAATGCAAAAATCAAACAACTGAGTCAAAAAATGGGCAAAAGATATGCAATGAGATTTCACCACAGAGAATATACAAATAGCAATAAGCAGGTGAATACATGTCCCACAATAATAGATCCTAGGGAAATGCAAGGTAAGATGACAGTGAGATACCCATAGCTACCTTGCTGAACTAAAATGGGAAATAATGAAAACAAATGCTGGTGATGAGGCAAAAAAACTAAGTGACTTATACATTTCTGATGGGGATGTAGAATGGAACAGTCACTCTGAAAACAGCTTGACAACTTTTTAAAAATCTGAACATACAATTATTATGCAATGCAGCTGATGCTCTCTGAGGTATTGGTCCTGGAGAAACGATGACTCATGTTCATACAAACATCTGTCCACGAATGCTTGTAGATTCACATCAAAACTGGAAACTATCCAGATATATCTCAAAAAGTGAATCAGTAAGCAACCTGTGACACATCCACACCATGGAATACTATTTAGTAATAAATAAGAACAAACGATTGATACATTCAATAACCTGGATGGATCTCCAGAGAATTGCACTGGATCAAAAAAATCAATCCCAAAAGATTACATATTATATGATTCTATTTATATAACATTCTTGAAATGACAAAATTATAGGACTGGAGAACAGCTTAGTGATTGCCAGGGGTGAAGGAGAGGGTGGGCAGGAAGGGGTGGGACTAAAGAAGGGCACATGATATGCGTGTGCTATCCGCTGGCTGCCATGTTGGGCCACTTTTGCAGGATGTTACCAGTGGGGAAAACTCTGGAGAGAGGAGAGAGGATCTGCCCATATTATTTGTTATTATTGTATATGAATCTATAATTATTTCCAAAAAGTTTAATTAAGAAAACTGAAACTTAAAAAGCTATGTTTTTGTTTTGCTTTGAAAATTAGAGTTTAACAGCCCACTGGGAAAACATACCTAACATAAATTACAAAAGATTGATATTATTATAACATGATCTTTATTTATGTAATCATTAACAAAAGAACAGACAATGGCTCAGTGCCCATAGTTCAGTGGTTAGGGCGCCAGTCACATACACTGGGGCTGGCAGATTCCAAACCGACCCGGGCCTGCCAAACAATAATGAAAACTACAACAAAAAAATAGCCAGGCATTATGGTGGGCACCTGTAGTCCCAGCTACTTGGGAACTGAGGAAAAAGAATTGTTTAAGCCCAAGAGTTTGAGATTGCTGTGAGCTGTGATGCCACGGCAACCAGTGATTAGTAGGACCATGGTCTCCATTTGCTGATGCTCTGGTTAAAAGGGTTTCCTCCTCTTTTACTCTCTCTTTTTTTTTTTAATTTAATTTTTTTTTATTGTTAAATCATACCTGTGTACATTAGTGCAATCAAGGGGTACAATGTGCTGGTTTTATATACAATCTGAAATATTCTCAAACTGTTCAACGTGGCCTTCATGGCATTTTCTTAGTTATTGTATATAGACATTTGTATTCTGCCTTTAGTAAGTTTCACCTTTACCCATTCTAAGATGCACCATAGGTGTGGCCCCACCCATTACCCTCCCTCCACCCTAACCTCCTCCCTTCCTTGGCCCTTTCCTCATAGTCTTCTGCTATAGTTGGGTTATAGCCTTCATGTGAAAGCTATAATTTAGCTTCATAGTAGGGCTGAGTACATTGGATACTTTTTCTTCCATTCCTGAAATACTTTGCTAAGAAGAA
>CAUYPK010070477.1:0-10593 GCA_963574355.1 Loris lydekkerianus
ATCAAACCTTTGTCAGAAACATAATCTGCAAATATCTTCTCCCATTCTCAGGGCTGCCTGCATGCTTTACTAACTGTGTTCTTGGCTGTGCAGAAGCTTTATTGCAGCCCAATTCATAATTTCCAAGTCATAGAAGCAGCCGAAGTGCCCAGTGATGACCCATGAATGGATTAACAAATTGTGGTATATGTACACCATGGAATATTATGTAGCTATAAAAAAGATGGAGACTTTACCTCTTTTATGTTTACATGGATGGAGCTGGATCACATTCTTCTTAGTAAAGTATCTTAAGAATGGAAGACAAAGTATCCAATGTACTCAGTATTATTATGAAACCAATATACAATCACCCACACTTTCATATGAATGATAAAACACAATTATAGGCCAGAAAGAAGGGGAGAAAAGGAGAGTGAGGGGAGGGGGGGAGGATGGCTGGATGGAGGAAGGGTTATCAGTGGGACCTCACCTATTGTACATATTGCAAGGGTACATGTCAAATATATTAAAATATGTTAAGAGTAGAGTATAAAGGTCTTAACACAACAATTAAATAAGTGAGGTGAAGGCTATGTTAACCAGTTTGATGTAAGCATTCCAAATTGTATATGAAACCAGCACATTGTGCCCCATAAATGCAGTAATGTATACAGTTATGATCTAATAAAAACAAAACAAAACAAAACAAAACAAGAACAAAAAATACACAACCCGGGATTCCTTCACCCCGTCTTCCCTAATGAGGTAAAGAGCCTTCCTCTTTGGGGGCAAGGAGGATTCCTTTCCTGCTCGTAAGTCCTCTGATTCCTGTGCTAAATCTTTATGAATCACATAGCTGTTTAACCAGATATACTTTATAATTTTGATTGGTAAATTTTTGGGGGAGAAAGGTAAGAGTTAGCTTGGCTGGGAAGTAATTATAATTGTTAAAGCCTAATCTTCATCTCCCTCTAAGGAAGGAAGAGAGAAATAAAGCTTTTTGGAGAGTTTAGTTTGTGGGTGCTGTTGGAAAGAGAGGTGAGGCAAATGGAAACGAGTTGCTCAGGAAGGCTATGTCAACCAGTATGATGAAAATGTGTCAAATGGTTTATGAAGCTAGTGTATGATGCCCCATGATCATATCAATGTACACAGCTATGATTTAATAATAAAAAAAAAATAAAACAAAGAAATCCAGAACACACACACACACAAAAAGAATGGTGAGCCATCAGTTTGCAAATTTAACAATTTCTGGCAAATATGACTTATACTGTGGGGATGAAGCAGAGATGTTTTAATGTGTCTTGTATATATTTGACGTAATGTTTTCTTGAGGGGTGCACAGTTATGATGTCTATCGAATGGATAAAGTGAGAACAAAGGTTAAAAAAAATTCATTAAAAAAAAAATAGCAAGGAAATGAGTTGCTCCCCACCCCAATGTGTAAAGCCTGGAAAAAAAACTGGGGAGAAAAACAACTTAGGAGCTTGAAGGGAGTTTGATTAGCATTCGCCTTTCCCAAGGTTTCATGTAAGCTGAGTAGATTTCATTTTAGACATTATGTAATGACATGTAGAACTAATTTTAGAAGTTATTATTCATCAATCAATTAAATCAGGAAGTTATGTAATATCCCTCACAAACAATTTTCTAGGTTTCCTGTTTCAGTCACTTTGCCATGGTAAGAAGGCAGGGGAGAATCTTCAACCTTGGAATGTGAGTCATGATATACAGTATGAGAAGCTGTCTGTTCAGTTCGGAATGAAAGAACACAAGTGACTCTGGGATTCCCATTTTCTTCCTCTGCTATGTTGCTTGTGTTTTTCATCAGAAAGTATCAATTTCTTGCAGATACTTCTATGCCACAAATATGTTTTTATTATTATTAGTATTTATTTATTTTGAGACAGAGTCTTACTCTGTTGCCCAGGCTAGAGTGATATGGCATCAGCCTAGCTCAGAGCAACCTCAAAGTCCTGGAGTCAAATGATGCTCCTACCTCAGCCTCCCAGAGTGCTAGGATTACAGGTGTGAGCCTCCTTGCCTGGGTCTATTTTTATTATATTTTTTGATGTCAGGGGACCAGATAACCATCCACATCCTATGGCTTTGCTTATATAATTGTGGTAGATCGTGTTGTTATTCAAAATATTTATTGTCTTTCCCTGAAATTTCCCTGTGGTGCTTATTCTGTTGGAGGATTACATATATCCCTGCCAAGCAGAACTCAAATGTATTTGAATGACTTGCTTTTTCTAAAGAAATATGAGTGAAAGTGACCTGCAGCAAGGTCATAGACAGTCTGCTCTAATAGCCTGAATCCCAGGGTGAAGCTGACTTGCAGAAACACCAGAGCTGATCTCTGATGCACATGTGGTTTGAACAAGAAACAAACCAATGTACAACAACCTAACCTGACCCACAAGTAGGAAAAATATTTGGGCCCTACTTAGTGAAAATAATTTTTGCTCTCTATCTCAGTCTGATTTCTTCTTATAGGAAGCAAATTGCATTTGCAAGAACACTTTTCCAGACCAGTATACTGGCTTAGAAAAAAGCTGTGGAGTAGATCACCGAAAAAATGAGGTTCCTACATCTTAATATGCTGTAGTTAATTTCTAGAAAAGAGTAGGCAGAGAATGGTTGCTCCATGAGGACCAGGATTAATGTTGGTCTTGTTGCTGTGTCTCTGGTGCTTAGCAAAATGCTGTGTCCTTAAGTGCTCAGTAACTATTTGTTGGATGAGTACTGAATAACTGAATAAACAAGAAATCAGACATCTATGTCCATTCTCAGAGGTGATGTGTAGCATTTTGGGATTTAAAAATATATATATCTTCATGTGTGGAATTTGACAAGCAAGTCAAGTCAAATAAAGAACTAAGAGATAAAACATGGTCTAAAGAGACCATGGGGGCCCTACTCAGTATCACAACCCCAGAAAGCATGTGTGAGTGAGGCAGGCCGGGTCACTTCAGCACAAAAGTTTGCTCTCTCTTTTTCTTGAAATGTGGTTCTTTTAGTCTGCTTTTAATTTCATCACATTTTGGTAGAGATGTGTGCATGACAAACATTTTTCTCTCTAACATAACTATAAGAAAAACGAAAATGTGGCTGCTCATGGTCAGCCTTAATTTGGGGGGACTAAAGTTGTAATCCGAAGAGTACATATCCTATCAAAAGGAGTCGGGTATTACTCAGCTGCTCTTGAGTATTTGTAATCTGGAGTTTGGTTTTGAATTTCCCAGTTTTTAAACGCCAGCAACTAAAAACAGTATTAAGGTCAGTGTAGGTTAACATCGTGCAGCCCAACAATATACCTTTGTAGGGCAGATTTGCAACCAGCTGCAACTTCTGACCTTGGTCACTTATTACAAGGATGACTTATGGGGTAAAAGCTCTCAACTTTAATATTCAATTTGCATAGGTCTGTGTGATTTTTGAAAACACCTGGAGGAAGGGTTGTTTTGAAAGCCACCAGCTAAATTGGGGTTCCAGTACCAGAGTGGCTAGCAGCCTTGCCCTAACAGGAACTGACAGGGAGCTGGGTGTGGTGCTTACAGCATGTTTTTCATGTGATACTCTTTCCATGTGGTGGATGGCCGGAAGTCTAGTTAATCAGCCTGCAACCAGGTGGTCTCTTACAGGGTAAATTTACGTATACTGGCAGACGTCCTTGAGGCTTGTGTTTGACCCATGTCCAGGATATGCCTGCCTGACCATTGCTCCGGCCCTGGGAGCCTAAATTTGTATCCTCCCAAGTGTTTGTTCTGGGATGGGGAAGGAACCCAGCTTGGGGCAGTATCTGGTTCTTGCAAAGGAAGGTACAAATTCAATACACCACCAGCATAGGAAACAAGTTCAAGGACTTTTACTTAAAGATCCTGGGCAAAGAGGATGTAATGAGTTGGAAGGGTAGTTCTGTCCCAAATAGGCAAAGTAGGAGTGGAGAGCGGGGTAGAAAGAGGGAGAGGATGTGTGACAACTAGAAGTATATGTAGGAGAATGGGATTTGGGTCACTTTAAATTCAAGGGCAAATGCCTGAATTTAAAAGCAAGAGCAGGGAGGAAAGTGGGGAGCCAGGACAAATCTCTTAGTTCTTATCTCTGGCCACTGGCTTGAGGCATTTGGGTGTAGTGTGGAGCTGAAAACTATGTGAAGGGTGACTGAGCCCAGCTTGATCGGACAATGTTAAGCCTGTATTCACAATGAATGCTGTGGCAACATAAAATTCTAAAAATTTACAAGGGCTGATGGCAGTTTTCATTACCCCAAACCACAGATTGTTGACTTATCACTCAAGCTGCCACAAAGACAGTGGGAGGCTGGTGTATACTTCCTTTTTGAGTCTCTCCTTGATTCAGGCCAAAGTCTTTGACCTTGAGTATTTCTAAGATTAAATTAGATGTGTGGGCACTAAATTATCTATTCACAGTGTCCATGCTGGAATGAACAGTTATAATTTTGTACAAGTTATGTTTATTTATTTCTTGTTTCTTTCTCTCAGATAATATTAGGAAATGTCTAATCTCCTCCAAGGGAATTGGCCTGGATGAAAATGCAAAGGGGTTGTAGTCCCAGGAGGAGGGAGGTTGAAGAAAGGAATGCAGCCTTAGGACAAGGGAGGTTCTAGAATCTAAAAGTGTGTGTGGTAACAGAATGAGGGAGTTTCTAGAAAAGGAGAGAAAGGCCTGTGTGTGAGGAGGTGTCCTTGTTTTTAGTTTTTCTTAGGTTGGAAAGGTGTGTACCACAGAGGTAGCTGTGGCTTGAAAATGTCTATGATTTTTTGAGGATGTATCCAATTGATGGAGTTTAAAGAGGACAATTGTTGTATTTGTTGCCACCTGGAATCACTGGAATGACTTTCTTATATTTTGGAATTCTCCTTCATTTTAAATCCTGCCTCCTGAAGAAGATAGAGCTCACTTTCCTGGTCTCTCTTACAGAAGATGCTCAGAGCGAGGCTTTAGGGGATGGGTTCCTTCTGTTTGTCCTTCCAGATCTACTCTCTACACTTCCCTTCTTGCCCTGTTTCCATAAGGCTAACTCAGATGAAGATCTCACCAAGCTTTCCTTGCCTCTTGCTTCTGGTTGGGTTTAGCCAATTGAAGGCAATGGCAGGAGGTAGGAGAGAGTTAGCAGAGAGCAGTGGAGACACTAATCCACCAGGTCTGTCTATGCCAGAAAGTGTTCTGACTCTTGCTACATGTCTGTATACCTAAGAGCACAGCTTATGAAGGGAAGATCTCACCAGCTTCCAGGAGTAGCTCCTTTCCCTTGGCCCTTAATATCCTGGTATAATAATGGTTTCCCCCTGTTACTAGTCCCTGGGTACTTTGTCATCCTTTTCTACACCATTGTAGACAGTCCCCCTGACACTCTTTCTCCAGTCATCTTTCAGAGTGAGCCATATCCTTTCTGCCTGTACCCTCTCTGATTTCCTCTGCCAATTAGACATACCTTTGGCTGAAAGATGTGATGGTTGATTTGATGTACAACGTGACTAAGCCATTGTATCTACATATTTGGTCAAACATTATTCTGGATGTTTCTGTGAATGTCTTTCTGTATGAGATTGACATTTAAATTGGTGTATTTTTTTCTTTGTTTGTTTGTTTTTTCTGAGACAGTGTCTCACTTTGTTGCCCGTGGTAGAGTGCCATGGTGTTTTAGCTCACAACAACCTCAAATTCTTGAGCTTAAGCAATTCTCTTGCCTCAGTCTCCCAAGTAGCTGGGACTAAAGGCACCTGCCACAATGCCCGGCTAGTTTTTTAGAGATGAAGTCACTAAAAAACTCACTCTGACTCTGGCTGTTCTTGAACCTGTGAACTCAGGCAATCCACCTGCCTTGGCCTCCTGAGTGCTAGGATTACAAGCATGAGCCACCATGGTGGCCAAATTGGTGGATTTTGAGTAAAGCAGATTACTCTTCATAGTGTGAATGGGCCTGGTCCAATCTGGTGAAGGCCCATGTGTAGCAAAACACTGACCTCACCTCAAGCAAGAGGAAATTTCACTAGCAGATGGCCTTTGAATTCCATCTGCAACACTGGCTGTTCTCTGGATCTCAAGCAGATTTCCTTTTTACTTAAACTACAACTCTTCCTGGCTGGTCCACCATATCTGATTTTGTACTTGCCAAGCCTCCTCATTCATGTGAGTTAATTTCTTAAAATAGATCTTTCTCTCTCTTTTTTGAAGGTTAAGGCTGTGACCTGGCATGGATGTCACAGTAGTACAATCTCATGATTTTTGTTTGGTGGCAATGGTTTTGGGGATTATTCCTGGGATCTCATCTCAAGCCTGGTTTTCTAGAGGATTTTGTGAACTTCTTAACATCCTGTGAATAATCTCATTCTATCAGAGTCTAGCTTCTGTTAACCATGACAGAAGGATGGACCAAGTATCCTTGGGATAAGGTCAGATCATAAAAAAAGTTTTATTTATGTTTGTTTACTTAATATTTATCAAATGTAGTTTCATGGCATTAAAATAATTCCTTTTTTTTCTTGCAATAAGCAATAAATATACTGTCATTCAGCTGTACTATTATTTCTTCCTTTGGGGTGTAATATGCTTTTCCAGACTGGCACAAATAAAATTACTCAAGCATATTGTTATCATTCCCTCATTTAATTTCACTTCTGAATGTCCCTGCAGTCTTGATTTAGCATGAAGAAGCAAATGCAATTGTGTGTGTGCAAGAAAATGCATTCTAAGATGGTCTGTGCATGTTAGCCTGTGTCCCTTTTTTTCCTTCTCTTTATGTAAATTTAAGTTAGCTTGCAATTTCTGTGATGTTTATAGAAGGATTAATTTCTACAAAACAAAAGATTTAAAAACCTGCCTAAGGAATAGTTCTACTTGCTGGGTAATTCAACAAATGTTTTCATTTTTGATATAATGTCTTAACTTTTTTGCCTCCCACGGGAATGCATGAAAGGATGAAATTTGCAAGAAATTGACGGGTCTCATCTTCTTATGTGGATCACTAAGCCAATACCTCTATCTTTAAATTGAACATCTTTTATAAAATATTTTTTTCTAAGTTAAACTTAACTTTTTATAGCAGTTTCAGGTTCACAGAAAAATCTATTGGAAAAATCTGTTCTCATGTACACCCTGCCCCTACCATCAGCATCCTCCACCAAAGTAGTACATCTGTTAAAATCAGTGAACTAACATTGACACATTATCGTAAAACAAAGTCCATAGTTTAAATCAAGGTTCACTCTTGGGGTTGTACATTCTATGGGTTTTGACAAATGTATGATGACACCTATCCACCATGACAGTATCATGCAGAATAGTTTTACTGCTCTAAAAATCCTCTATACTTTGCCTGTTCATCCCTCTCACCCCCTAGGCCCTTTGAAACCATTGTTCTTTTTGTGTCTCTATAGTTTTGCCTTTTTAAGAATGTCATATAGTCAGAATGATACAGTATGTAGTCTTTTCAGATTGGCTCCTTTTCTTTTCTTTTTTTTTTTTTTTGGCTCCTTTTCTTTAGCAGTGTGCATTTAAGATTCATCCGTAGCTTTTTGTGGCTTGTTAATTTCTTTTTAATGCTGAGTAATATTCCATTGCATAGATATGTACTAGAGTTGACTTATCCATTCACCAATTGAAGAACATTGATGGTGGTTTTTATTTTTAATTTTTAAATGAAAAAGCTGTGAGGTAGAATTTCTGGCATGGATATGGTTGTGGTATGAACTGCATGATTATTGCCTGATGGCAGTGGTGGTGGTAGTCAAAATTTTCCTTCTCAGACAGGGTTCACATGTGATTTTAGTAGCTGTGTATCATGTTAAGGATAAATGGCACCATTAAGAGCAGGACAAGGTACAAGCAAATTCACATATTTAAACTTTTGTTTTCTTTTATCTTTTCTACTGCAGTGATAAACTTGATCCCTTGGCTGCTGCTCAAAGCACAATTTCTGGATATATTCTCTAATTGTGTTAATAAGAACTCTTTGGGATGCTTGTGTGTGGTACTACTAGAGACTACATACAAGGTCCCTGTTCTACCCATTGCCCTAGACATGATCTAACAGGAGAATAGAGACCTTTCAGATTGAATAGAGATGGATTTAATATAGAGAACTAGTTGAAAAAGTCTTTGAAGTGCTGGAGAAGCAACGGAATGAAGTTAGAGCTGCCTAGAAGTCAGGAATCTGCCCCTCAGCAAAGGACATATTCCGAAGAGACAAAGCAACTGGAGAATGAGATTCAGGTATTGCAGAAATTTTGGAATTACTGCACCAGAAATTTAAAGTAACTATAATTAACATGCTAAGGATACTAATGGAAAAAATGGATAACATATAACAACAAATGGATAATGTAAGCAGAATATGAAAACTCTTAAGAAAGCATCAAAATGAAATGCTAGAAATCAAAAACACAGGAAGAAGGATGAGGAATGGCTTTGATGGGCTCATTAGTAAACTGGACGTGGCTGAGGACAGAATTGTAAGCTTGAAGATGTATCAATGGAAACTTTCTGAACTGGAAAGCAAAGAGAAAAAAGAATGAAAAACTGGAACAGAATATTTAAGAAGTGTGGGGCAATTACAAAAGCTGTAACATGCATGTAATGGGAATACCAGAGAGGGAAAAAGGAGAAGGGAACAGAAGAAATATGTAAAAGTAATAATGGCTGAACATTTTCCAAACTTAATAATAGACACCAAATCCAGGAAGGCTAGAGAACATGAAGTAGAATAAATAATAAAATAATCTTGACCTAAGTATATCATATTTCAATTGCAAAATATCAAAGACAGAAAATATTGAAAGAAGTCAGAGAAAGAAAACTACCTTACTTAGAGAGACAGGAATAAAAATTGAACTTCAGAAATGATACAAGTAAGAAGAAAGTAAAATATTTAAAGTGTTGAAATAAAAAAACTCACCCACCTAGAATTCTGTGCCCAGCAAAATTATCCCTTAAAAGGTGAAGAAGAAATGCTTCTATAGGTAAACAAAAATTGAAAGAATTTGTTGGTTATAGACCTGCCTTGCAAAAATTATTAAATATTTCTTCAGATAGAAGGACATAATATAGGTCAGAAACATACATAAAGGAAGAGTCTTAGACAAGAAATTATGAAAATATAAAGTTTGGATTAAAGATGGCGGCTGAGTAACAGCTTCCCTGCAACTGGGCACAGTGAGTCTGGGGAGACAAGACTCCAGACATCTCTGGCTGGTGGGATCTGCCTATGATCATCCCTTTGAGGATGCAGGGAGCCAGCAAGGGACTTCTGGACCCCAGGAAGAGGACAAAAACAGTGGAAAACTGGCAAGTGGCTGCATGTGTTTGATCAACCTAATCGCACCTGCAACCGTGAGTACAAGCAGCAGTGAGACTGCAAACTGGAAAGGCCTTACCTGTGAACTTTTTTGTGTTCTTGGACTTGGCGCTCAGTTGAGCTGCCTTGGGGAGAGCTTGAGCAAAAGTTTGGAGAACTTTGGGGATTGTCTGGGGCCCCAAAATGAGCCACTGAGCTGGGCTCAGTGAAAGCCATTGGGTGAAAAAACTGCTCTGGCAACCTCCGCCCTCAGGGTCCCAGAGCAAGGAACAGGCGGGACAAAGTAACCTAGTGACTGAGCAGCTTAAAGGCAAGGACTGAACTGCCTCACAGCCCTAATCCTTAGGAGCAGAGCGAGATAGTTTTGGCACACTGGAGCCTTGGGCTGTTGCCTTGGGTAGAGTGCCCTGACGTCACGGCTCATAGCAACCTCAAACTCCTAGGCTTGGTGCCACCCAGACCGTCATAAGAGGTGTGCAGCAACCCCCGACCAGTGACCCGCACCCACCAGGGCTCCACATTCCCTGACCAGGAACTACGGGAGCCACGCAACCCTGCCTGCCCCCTCCTGTGTCCTCCCAGCCTCCACACTAGCTCATACTTCTGACCAGGGACTCTGGTAGCTGTGTGCCCTCTGAAGCCCTCCCTGCTTCTGTGCAGAGCCCTTCTCCTGGCCAGAGACTGCTAGAGCCTTGGTCTCTCTGTGCCAAAGTCACTGGGCGTGAGGCACTCCCAGAACCGTGGGCACCACCCAGAGCCCTGTTGCTGGATCCGGATGTGTCACACACCGGAGATGCTTCCACAACCAGAACTCCCTAGCTAGAGCAGCCCCAGAGGAACTACACAGGGTCACTCCCTACAAAGATCCAGTAACAATTGAGTAATCCCACTGGGGTCTAATCTTGGAGAGACACCTCCCCAAATCTGAGAACAGCCAGAGGCAACGGCAAAAAACAATCATGAGGCAAAATCAACAAAAAAACTCTGGCAATATGAATAATCAGAGTAAGTCAACTCCCCCAAGGGTCAATGGAGCAGAAATAGCACAAGACCCCATGCACAAACAAATAGCTGAGATGTCAGAAATTGAATTCAGGATCTGGATAGCAAATAAGATCAAATTAGAGTTCCAAAAGTTATCTCAAGAATTCAATGAATTCAAAGACCAAATGATCAAAGATTTTGACACATTGAGACAAGAAGTTGCATCCCTCAAAGATCTGAGAAACACAGTAGAATCCCTCAGTAACAGAATGGAGCAAGCAGAAGAAAGGATTTCTGACATT
>CAUYPK010070490.1:0-54791 GCA_963574355.1 Loris lydekkerianus
CAGAGACTCAGAAGTTCCTCTAAGAAAGCCAAATGTTTAAAACCAAGCAACATAACTAATCTAGACCCTTGCTGGCAATTCTAAAATTTATACTTGGAAGCTTAAGGATGGTAACCGGCTTGGAAGGGGTTTGCAGTAGAAGCACATTACTTTCACATAGGTTATGTGTTTACAAGCCTTGGGTGAGAGGCTGGTGTATTTACAGTGGCAGGTGGGTGGAGCCCCCAAGTCACCCCGAGTGCCACGGCAGCTATAGGATATGAAGCAGTTTTGCTGACAGCCACTCCTTTATGCTGAGGTGGTCCCCAAAAGTGACACCCAAGTGTCCCACACTGAAGGTCATGGAATCTGTGGGCAGAAGTAAACATGGGAAAGAGCATTGTCAGAATGGGGGAAGCTGCCAGAGGCTGGGGTGGTGTGCCAGAAAGGAATAGCCAGTAGCTGAACAGGGTGGCACACACCTGTCATTCCAGCTACTCAGGAGGCTGAGGCGGGAGGGTAGTTTGGGCCCAAGAGTCTCTGGGAGAAAAAGAAAAATAAAGGAACAGGCAGAACTGAGGGTGGTGAGGAGACAGGACAATTTGGAGGGGAAAGCCACCACCGAGGAAAGAGCTCCACAGGGTCACAGGGGCTCACCTGGGAGCCAACCTCTGACACTGAGGGAAAGGCAGAGACTGTGGGAGAGGCATCTGTTTGTTTTTTCTGGTGTGAGGAGGATAACAAAATGTGATCAGGAGGGCTAATGGACTGCAGATGGAGCTCAGCCTGGCGAAAGTCTTTGAACTGGAACCAGCCCTCTAATTTTCAGCAGTGCGTGTGGCCTGTGGAAAAGAAAGTCAGCATGAAGTAAAACAAGGGACTCATCAGAGATCATTACATGTTACTCCCAATGAATGAAATAGCAGAGATTATATCAGGTTGGAGAAATAGCAGGGGTTTCATGGTGAAAGAAATCTGATCTGTATCCTGTCAACAATGGGGGAACTATTGGAAAGTTGCAAGTGACAGATGGAGTTATGTAATGTGCTATGTAGGAAGCTCCTGGTTCTGCTCATAGAAGGGCAGCAAGCCTGGGAGCAGGCTTACCAGTGACCCAGGGGGCAGCTGGTAGCGTCTCAAGTCAGGGCTGAGAGGTGGCAGGGAGAGGGAGAGAAACTGGGAGGCTGAACCTGCCCTTGCTATTGGAGAGGGAGGCCATAGTGGGCACAGGTGGGACTCTAGGCTGAGTCTCTGGCTGGGGCAGCTGGGAGAGTGTTGGAGCCACCAGTGAGACAGAAAAGGACTATGAACTTTGCACCAGGAAACGTCGGAGGGCAGGCTGTGGCAGGCAGCAGTGTGTCTAACATGGGTAGAGATTTGGACGTTAGCAAATAATCGTGGGCCCGTGAGGAGACCATGTTATATGTGCAGCAACTACAAAAGCTGATTGAATGATCAAAACATCACTTCTGATAAATTTAATTATCCTTGATATTTAATAGAATAATCTAAGTGGTGAGTGGAGTAAAACTCCAAAGAATGTAATGGTTAGTATTTTTGTAGCCAAAACCAAGCTTTTAGGTTTTCCCTCCCTTTGCTGGGTATTCCAAGATCTGTAATTATAGGCAACAGTGTTCTCCGGTGCACTGCTCCACTAGGGGCTAACCTCCCCCACCCCCCACCCCCACATGCCTCCACACACGTGTGCACACTTGTAACCTGATGCCTGTTCATGACCTGGGCTCCCATTCCCACTTTCCCTTGTGCCAGGCCCAAGTTCTCTGCGCTCACTCCTGCCCGAGCCCCTGTCCGTGCCTGGCACTGTGGTCATCTCACCACTCATCACTTCAGCATCCAGGTGCACGAAGGCCGAAAGCGGCCAGGGCTCCAACCCCCGCGCTTAGGGATAATTCTCTTCTGGAAAACAGCCCCATTACCTCCATGAGGAAGGTTGAGGGCAGGAAACTGAAAGCGGCAGGTGGCCTTGGGGTGAGAAAAGCACAATGAGAATGGGCTGTGAGACCCTGGGTAAGAGGAAATAGAGATCAGAGATGAGTTAGGGAGGCCTAAAGAGCACAAAGCAGAAAGGGTGCAGCTGCTCGGCAGGGACAGGACCAGAGGCTGTGTGGTCTCAAGCAACTGCCCCGAATCAGACTCTGGCGGCTCCAGGAAGCGGGAGCAGGGAAGACAGTAAACCCTGGAGGAAGGTGAGAAAGCAGGTGTCTGCCCTGTACTACAAATCACCAAGTGACCGTGAAGTACCCTAAATGAATAAATGTGGTTTCTCGGGGATGGCCTCCCTTGTAGGACTGGTGAAATTCAAGTGCAACTGAATATGCTCCTCCCTGTTTGCTGATGACTGAACTTACTGGCAAATAAGCCTTTCACTTCCATACTTCAGACTGAAATTATAATACAAAGGAAAAGATTCCTGACCCCAAATGTATTCATTCTAAAAGGTAAGACCTGTTCAGTATTCATAGAGATTAGGAAAAAGGACACTTCTCCAAGGTCGGGAAAGAGCCCTGACATGAAAGACCAAGGACCTAGAGACCGTTATTCCCAGACTTATCATTTTATCTTGGGCTCCATTTATCTGAAGCCAATCTCAGACCAGCAGAAACGGCCAGGACGGTTTCTGGTATGGGCTGTGGTAGTCTCTGTCACAGCACAGGCCACTGTTTGAATTATTTTATCTGTATGAGATTTCACTTGGGGTTCTGTATAGAAGTATTTCAGAAATCTCCATGCCATCAAACACTTCCAAGTAACTGAAGCACTCCAAAGACACTATTCATGGGCATGAACGCAGAGAACAAATACACTCACACCAAGAGGGACAGCTAAAATGTGAGGTTTTCTTTAATTGTACTGGATCCCTAGTCAAACATAAGACACTCCTCCTCCAACTCTAGAGTCTTTCCCAGAGTGACAGTAACTTTTTTCCTTTGACTCAACCTCAGGCTTCCCTGCCAACAGTGTGGAGATGGCCTCATTCCGATGCCTGTTTGCCAAGGTACAGGGGCTTGGATATCCTTTTAAAATGATCTGACATGCATACAACTGCGGTTGGAAGAGTGACTCACCCACTAAGTGGATACTTTTTAAACCCATTACAAGCTGCCTAATTGTTCATTTTCTTCCTAATGAGGACAATGAAGAGTGCTGGGACACAGAACTCACTGTGTCACTCTTATGTTTAGGTAGCACTTTTAAATATTCTAAATGTAAGGGTGAGAAGAACGTAAGCCTGTATTGTCTCATTTTATGGAATGCCAGTAATAGCGGCAGGGAACGTTATCCCATTTGATAGCTCAAAAAGAGAAAACAAGACATCACAAAGGTTTGCCTTTGGTCACATAGTAAAATTAGGACCAGATCTGGATCCAGAAGTGAAGTCAGCCTCTTTGGTGGTCTCCTGATGCAGGCTTTATGCAAGTTTGGAATTTATGCCTGCGACTGATGAGCTCACCTACATCTCACTAGGCCTGACCCGCAGGTGAGATTTGGAGTATCAGCCCTGCAGTCAGTCCTCCTTCCTCTCTTCCAGATTGGATGGGTGTTAGACAAACTAAATGCAGGCTGTCCATCCCTGAATCGGGGACTAACTGGCAGTGGGACGTAACCAGACGCATTTTTTCATATAAACTATTAGGTTCTTCTTCTTCCTTTTTCTTCTTCTTTTTTTTTTTTTTTTGTGACACAGAGTCTCTGTCACTCTGGGTAGAGTGTTATCTATGGTGTTATAGCTCACAGCAACCTCAAACTCTCGGGCTTAAGCAATCCTCCTGCCTCAGCCTCCCAAGTAGCTGGGACTACTGGCATCTGCCACAATGTCCAGTTATTTTTTCTATTTTTAGTAGAGACAGGGTCTCACTCATACTCTGCCTGGTCTTGAGCTCCTGAGTTCAAGCAACCCACCTGCCTCAGCCTCCCAGAGTGCAAGGATTATAGGCTTGAGCCACCACACCTGGCCATTAGGTTCTTAATGGGACTGGAGGTAGACAACATTCATTCTCAGAGTAACCTAAATGCCAGCAATGGATACAACTTTCTAAATAAAAATTATAACTAATGAGAAGTCTAATGTATCGGGTGCTTTTGGTTTAGAACGTCAGACCTGAGGAACAGGGGGGCTTGGTAGAGTATCTAGCGTGGCTAAGTCAGGGTCTTTGTTCTGCCCCCCCCCTCCCCCCAGTTCTTTGTTCTCAGTGTCTTCATCAATTTTTTCCTGTCATCCTCTCTGTGGCGGTAGAAAGGGTGGGTGTGCCTGTATAAATTCTTTGTAATATAGCCAATGCTTAATTCTTCTATTACAAGGACTTTCTGTCCTGGCTACAAATCCTTCACTTTCACTTTCTTTTTCTCCTCCACTCTATTCTGAGAGTTTTTGTCGACGATCACTGATTCCATTGGTTACAGCAGCCTCCCTTTCCCTCTGTTCAAGAAGAGAGATGGTTCTTAACTTTCTCAACAAATTTCATAATTTAGGTAGGAAGATCTGGATTCCTGCAGAGCACTGAGAGGAAAATCCAAGAAAGAAAATCATCCTGTATCTCTGGCATTTCCTGGCTACCCAAGCATCCTTCTGAAACTATCACTGATAAAAAATCTCATCAAAGGCATTGGTCAGTCAGGCTACAGGCTTTTACATATTCACTTACTAGGGGTGGCGCCTGTGGCTCAGTGAGTAGGGCGCTGGTCCCATGTACCAAGGGTGGCAAGTTCAAACCTGGCCCTGGCCAAACTGCAACAAAAAACAGCCAGGCGTGAAGGTGGATGCTTGTAGTCCCAGCTACTCAGGAGGCTGAGGCAAGAGAATGGCCTAAGCCCAAGAGATGGGGATTGCTATGAGCTGTGAGGCCACCGCACTCTACTGAGGGTGGAAAAATGAGCCTCTGTCCCTAAAAATAAAACAAAACATCACTTACTATGTGAGGCAGCTTAGCATGAAAGATACGGTCTTTGTTCTGCAGAGAATATGACATCTATTGTCATCATTTTGTATGGTACCACATCCCTAAAAATTCAATATGGTCTCTAAAGTAGGTGAAAAGTACATTTTAAAACATTAATTTGACATTTTTTAAAGACACAAAAGTATTCTTGAACAAATGGAAGGACACCTCCTATTTTTGCATAGGATACCTCAACATTATAAAGATGATATTCTCCCTAAGTTAAAAATTTAATGTTGGCTTGGCACCTGTAGCTCAGTGGCTAGGGAACCAACCACATACACTGGAGCTGGCGGGTTCGAATCCAGCCTAGGCCTGCCAAACAACAATGAGAACTAGAACCAAAAAATAGCCAGGCATTGTGGTGGGCACCTGTAGTCCCAGCTACTAGGGAGGCTCAGGCAAGAGAATCAAACCCAAGAGTTTGAGGTTGCTGTGAGCTGGGATGCTACAGCACTCTATCCAGGGTGACATAGTGAGACTCTGTCTCAAAAAAAAAAAAAAAAATCTAACATATTTTAACAAGCTTTGTTAGACAAGTTGATATTAAAGTTCATATGAAAATACAGAAATGCAAGAATAGCCAGGAAAATACCGAAGAAATGCTAAATGGCTAACCCTATCAGACATTAAAATACATAATACTAGAAATCCTCTATAACTAAAAGTGTGATAGCACTGTATAAACAGACAAATAGACCACTAAAACAGAACAGAAAACCCAGAAAGAGGCCTGAGTACATATGGGAAATTTAGTAGATTTTAAAACAAATCAGAGCAAAAAAAAAAAAAAAATGAACATGCTTACCTGTAATCTAGCAATGTGGGAGGCCAATGCAGGTGGATCCCTTGAACTCAGGAGTTTGAGACCAGCCTGAGCAAGTGAGATCCTGTCTCTAGTAAAAATAGAAAAACTAGCCAGGTGTCATGGCAGGCGCCCATATCCCAGCTACTCAGGAGGCTGAGGCAGGAGGATCACTTGAGCCCAGTCGTTTGAGGTTGCTGTGAGCTATAACACCACAGCACTCTACCCGGGGTGACAAAGTGAGACTCTGTCCCACTCTGGAAGGCCGAGGTGGGTAGACTGCTTGAGCTCAGGAGTTAAGAGACCAGCTTGAGCAAGAATAAGAGTAATATCTCATTCCTAAAAAAATTCCTGAGTGTGGTGGCAGGTACCTGTAGTCCCAGCTACTCAGAAGGCTGAGGCAAGACATTGAGCCCAAACTTTGAGGTTGCTATGAGTTGTAACGCCACACCACTATACCGAGGACAACAAGAGTGAGACTCTTTCTCAAAAATAAGTAGTCTGGATGCGGTGCCTCACACCTGTAATCCTAGCACTCTGGGAGACCAAGGCGGGTGGACTGCTTGAGTTTAGTTCAAGACCAGTCTGAGCAAGAGTGAGATCCTGTCTCTAAAAATAGCCAGGCATTGTAGTAGGCACCTATAGTCCCAGCTACTGGGGATCGCTTGAGCCCACGAGTCTGAAGTTGCTATGAGTTGTGATACCACAGCACTCTCCTGAGGATAACAAAGTAGGATTCTGTCTATAAATTAATTAAAACAAAAAAAAATGGTGCTGTTGGCAATAGCTTAAGAGTGAGAACACCCCAAATGTCTGTTCCCTAAGGAACGGACAAGCAAAATGTAGTATATTCATACAATGAAATGTTATTCAGCAATAAAAATGAAATACTGATATAGTCTATAGCTTAGATGGACCCTGAAACATTGTGCTAAGTGAAGTAAACCAGTCACAAAATACCACATATTATACAACTCCATCTACGTGAAATGTCTAGAATATACAAATCCATAGAGACAGAAAGTAGGTTAATGCTGTGTGGAGCTGAGGGAGTGGGTATAAAGTTTCCTTTGGAGCTAATGAAAATGTTCTAACCTTACATTGTGTTTCCAAACACAATCCATGCAGAATTCTATGAATATACTAAAACCACTAAATTGTACACTTGAAAAGCAGTGGATTTTATGGTATCTCATAACATTAACAAAAGTGTTTTAAAAAACAAGAGACGAGAAAAATGGGGAAGGTATGTTTCAAATATATGAAAAAGTGTTCATATTCACTCATAAATTAGGGAAATGCAAATTAAATAACACTAAATTAAACATTTCTCATCTATCATATTGGCAAAAGAAGTATGACTCTGTGGGCTATAAGAAAACATTCTCATACACTGTTGGTAGGAATGCAAACTGCAAAGAAAATCTGGCAATACCTAACAAAACTGCATATGCAATCTGACCCAGCAATACCATTTCAAAGAATCTATCCCGACGGTCTACTTTCATTAATGTGAAATGGATATGCACAAAGTTATTCACTGCAGCATTTCTGGTAAATACATATCTAAATGCTCAATTTAGGGGATTGATTTTATCAACTATGGCCTATTCGTAACATGTGGAGTACTACTAATATGATGGAATTTCTAGGACATGTTGCTAAGTGAAAAAAGAATATGAAAAGTATCAATAGTATATTGATGTAGATAGTAAGCTACCTTGCACATAGGAAAAAAAAGAAAGGAAAGAAGGGGATAGGGGCCAGGCGCAGTGGCTCATGCCTGTAATCCCAGCACTCTGGGAAGCCAAGGCGGGCAGATCACCTGAGTTCACAAGTTGGGAGACCAGCCTGAGCTACAGAGTCTAAAAAAAAAAAAAAATAGCCAAGCATTGTGGTGGGGGTCTGTGGTTCCCAGCTAGGGGGGAGGCTGAGGCAAAAGAATCGCTTGAGCCCAACAGTTTGAGGTTGCTGTGAGCTGTGATGCAATGACACTCTACCTGGGTCAACAAAGTGAGAGTCTCTTAAAAAAAAAAAAAAAAAGGATGTAAAGGATGTAAGAAATACATGTACATATATATATGGGGTGGCGCCTGTGGCTCAGTGAGTAGGGTGCCGGCCCCATATACTGAGGGTGTTGGGTTCAAACCCGGCCCTGGTCAAACTGCAACAGAAAAAAAAATAGCCAGGCGTTGTGGCAGGCAACTGTAGTCCCAGCTACTTGGGAGGCTGAGGTAGGAGGATCGCCTAAGCCCAGGAGCTGGAGGTTGCTGTGAGCTGAGCTGTGACAACAGGGCACTCTATGGAGGGTGACAAAGTGAGACTCTGTCTTCAAAAAAAAAAAAAAAGAAAAGAAATACATATATGTATAGCAGTTCCTTGAATAACATTGTTTCTTTAAACATTGTTTCATTGTAAAGTTAAGGAGGAAAAAAAATCCGTTCCTGGCTGGGGCCCCTGTCTCTGCAGAATTTGCACATTTTCCCCATGTCTGTGTGGGTTTCTTCCTGGTACTCCAGTTTCCTGCTACATCCCAAAGATGTGCACAGAAGGTGAACTGGTGAGTCTCAGTTGTCCCGGGATGAGTGAGTGTGGTGTGTGTGTGTGTGTGTGCCCTGGGCTGCCAGGACAGGCTCTGTCCATCTGTGACTCTGACTTAGAATAGACAGCTTGGAAAATGAATGAATAGAAATCAAAGTAAAATAAAAAAGTGCAAAGTGGCCAATAATCATACATGACAACCAATGACGTGGCGCAAAGGTGCTCACAAGCCCAGCATGTGTGTGATTGTTTGATTTTTGAACTGCAGGTGGGAGGAGATGCACTGTTGCTCTGCAAACATTTATTCTTTGATTTAACTCACTTCAATTGCTGTCACTGATTCACAAAAAATTGGGTAATTATCTGGTTTTTATTATGTTAATGTTTATTAAATGTATAGATAGCCTACATTTATTTCAATATTTAATATTAGAAGTGTTTGGGGTCTTTGTTAATAAAGTTTAGTGATGTTTTTATGACCAGAAATGACAGGATGTAGGATAATATTTAGAAATGAACATATCCTACATCAAGTACACAAAGTAAATTCAGTGTGAGTTAAAATGACTTGCTTTTCTTCCGGAGGCTTAAGGGACCTGGATGTTCAGGGAGGACTTACTCTATTTCTTACAGGAAAGATAAACCAGAAACCAAAGACATAGGGCTACTATAGTTGATCCAAAAATGATACGTTGACGTCCTGTCATCTTACTTGGAAAGCATGTCATTGCCAATGTAATCAGTGAAGATGAGGTCACACTAGAGTAGGGTGAGCCCCTAATCCAGCATGACTGGTGTCCTCATCTGAAGGGAGTTGTGTGAATAAAGGCACAGGGGAACGCCGCGTTCTCAAGGCACAGACTGGAGTTAGGCAGCTGCAAGCCCAGGAACGCCAGGACTGCCAGCAAAGTGGCTAGGAAGGGCAAAGAAGTGATCAGAGGGTGCACAGCCCTACTGGCACCTTGATTTGGGACTTCTGGCCTCCAGAACTATGAGATAATAAATCTCTGTCTTGGCTTGGCGCCTGTGCCTCAACCAGCTATGGCGCCAGCCACATACACCTGAGCTGGAGGGTTCAAATCCAACCCGGATCGCCATACAACAATGACGGCTGCAACCAAAAAACAACTGGGCAGTGTGGCGGGTGCTTGTGGTCCCAGCTACTTGGGAGGCGGAGGCAGGAGACTTGCGTCAGCCCAGGAGGTGGAGGTTGCTGTGAGCTGTGATGCCACAGCACTCTACCCAGGGTGACAGCTTGAGGCTCTGTCTCAAAATAAATAAATAAATTTCTGTCTTTTGAAACCACCCAGTTAGTAGTACGCTGTTACAGCAAACCTAAGAAATATGGTTTCCCGCAGGCAGCAGCGAAAATGAGAAAGAACAAGAGTAGCAGGGATGAGGGGAAGTGACACTGCTCTGACGCACCTGTCTGTTAAGTTCGGACTCAGAACCATGGTAATATATTATTCCCCCCAAAGTGAATATTAAAAATAAATCAGGATATGGGGAGAATTCAAAGTGGCATAAAATAGTAAAAAAAAAAAAACAAAAACTAACTAACCTAATTGAATTGCAAGTAAGTAATGTAACTTCACTGAAGTTAGGAAGTGCTTACAAACCAAGAGGAACATCAAAAGGACACAGATGCCAACTTGAAGGAGCTTCTGATGGTGAAAGCTGGAACAAATTGAGCAAGAAAATAAATAATGACAGAATTGAATTAGGACCCACGGGACAGAATAAATATCCATGAGCCCATACTGATATAAACAAATAACTGAATAAATAAATACGGGGGGAGGGAGAGAGGAATGCTCTTCCTTACAAAAGAATTCCAATAAGCATGAGAAGAAGGCGGGACTGAAAATCGTGGTTAGGCAAACACCACAGTGGTAACTGTTGTAGACAAGACTCGCTGGTGAATGCCGAGATGGGCAAAACTGAGGAGACAAACCCTAACTGAAACACAATCTCTGAAATAACTGAATAGTGCTCTTCAAAAGCATCAGAGTCACGGAAGACCAGAAAAGACTGAGCAATTGTTCCAGGTTGGAGGAGACTAAGGATTTATGGCTACTAAATGGATTATGGGTTCCTGGAAGAGAAAAAAGGATAGTAGAAAATGTGGTAGGCTCAGCGCCTGCGGCTCAAGCGGCTAAGGTGCCAGCCATATACACCTGAGCTGGCGGGTTCGAATCCAGCCCGGGCCCGCCAAACAACAATGACGGCTGCAACCAAAAAATAGCCAGGCATTGTGGTGGGTGCCTGTGGTCCCAGCTACTTGGGAGGTGGAGGCAGGAGAATCGCTTGAGCCCAGGAGTTGGAGGTTGCTGTGAGCTGTGATGCCAGGGTACTTTACCCAGGGTGACAGCTTGAGGTAAAAAGAAAAAAAAAGAAAAAGAAAATGGGTGAAATTTGGATAGGTCTACAGCTTAGTTAATACTAGTGTATTGATGATAATTTCCTGGTTTTGATCATTTGAGATATGGTTATAAAAAATGGTAACATTAAGGAAACCTGGAAAGATTTTTTTGCAACTTTTTTTATTTTTTTTTGAGACAGAGTCTTGCTTTGTTGCCCTTGGTAGAGTACCCTGGTGTCAGTAGCTCACAGCAACTTCAAACTGTTGGACTCAAATGATCCTCTTGCCTCACCCTCCCCAATAGCTGGGACTATCGGCCACAACACCTGGCTATTTTTAGAGACGGGTTCTTGTTCTGACTTAGGGTGGTCTCAAACTCCTGAGCTCAAGCAATCCGTCACCTCAGCCTCCCAGAGTACCTGGATTACAGGCATGAGCCACCACGCCTGGCCTCAACTTTTGTTTAAAACTAAAATTATTTCAAAACAAAGAAAATGATGTTTGAAATTATCAATTTATTGGACTCCCCACTCTTTCTCCAAAGTTTTATTTTCCTTGTCCACATCTGTAAATGTTTCTGCCTCAATTCCTTGATTTATCAATTTTATACATTATTTAATTCCTGATATAATAGATGATTTAGCTCATTCTCTTACCATCATGATCTCTTACCATAAGTCTCCAATATTTTATCCAGTGTTTAATTTCTCTGTTGAACATTTTTATCACCTTAAAAGCAATACCTTTATCTCTTCTACCTATGATAGACAATATTTCTTGGTTTCCTATCAGAACCTCTATTTTTTTCTTCCAGCTGTTCTTCTCTCCTTTCTTCCCCTAAACCTGTTCATTTAATTTTTAATCTTGTGTTTTGAAGACAAATAATGGTTCCATTTTTTTCTGAAAATTTAAGTCTTCCTTGTATTGCTCATTAGTTAAGTCCAACAGCTGAAAATCAGTAAGCAATTATATTATGTTCATTAGTGATTCAAACAGAGTACGCCCTATAAGTGGGGTTCTACCTTTTGCGCATCTGTCTGTTTTTCCTGGAACTTCTCATCAGCTTTCTTTTATGTTTAGCCTACCAATTGACTTTATCATATTCCTAATTATTTCCAAACTCTTCATAACTTATACATTCTGTTAAGTCTCTGTTTCCTGGGAAGATCTCTTTCCTGCGATGCCTTGACTACTCTTATTGTTGCTCAATTGCTTTCTTATTTTTCTAGAGCATATATTGAAGTAAATTATTAAGCATAAAATAGTTGGAGCCCTAAAAATTCTTGGTTTGACTCTTATGTTCTAACGATAGTTTAGGTGGGTATAGATTTCTAATTGATAATCTTTCTCCCTCAGAATTTTGAGGTCTTTGTCTCGATAACTTCCAGTATTTACCATTGCTATTATCATTCTGATTCTTATCTTTTTAGATGTCCTGTTTCAGTATTCCTGGAAGTATTTAGAATATTCTTCATTTTCAGTATTATGAACTTTCATGCTTTGTATAGATATGAAACTTTGTATTTTTTTTTAGATAGGATCTCACTCAGTCACCTGGGCTAGAATACAGTAGCATCATCATAGCTCACTGCAACCTTGAATTCCTGGGCTAAAACAATTCTCCTGCCTCAGCTTCCTAAGTAGCTAGAACTACAGAAACACACTAATTTTGTTGTTGTTGTTGTTGTTGTAGAGACAAGGGTCTAATCATTGTGTTGCCCAGGCTGGTCTTGAACTCTGGGCCTCAAGCGATCCTTCACCTCTGCTTCCCAAAGTGCTAGGATTACAGGCATGAGCCATTGCAACAGCCTTTGTTTTCTTCTTTGTGTTAGGTATCCAGTGGATCATTTTAATTTACAATGTTATTCATTGCCATCGCAATGTCATGCAGCTTTAGAAATTGTTCTTACATTCTTCCTTTCATAATTTTCTCCCCGGCATGTTCATGGTTCTCTTTCTGAAACTCAGGAGACTGAATCTGGACTTCCTTGATTGGTCTTTGTATCTCTTTTTTTTTTTTTTTTTTCATTTTTCCTGGCTTTGTCTTTTTATTTTACTTTCAGGGAAATTTCCATGTCTCTATCTTCTAACATCTCTGTTGAATTTCTATTTTCAGCAATAATATTTTAATTTCCAATATTTCATTCTTGTTTTTTTTTTTCCTTTTTATATAGCAACCTGTTCTTGTTTCATGGACATGATACCTTCTGAGGATACTACAAGGTCTGACAGTTAAGTTTGCAAACTTGCCACCTTGCACTTACATTGGTAGCACTGTACAAATGACTCAATAAGGGCTTGTAACCTTAGTGTATTAGTGTTTCTTAGCTGTGTTTGTGTCAACATGTGGCAGTGTCTTGCTGAGTGGCATTCCTTATTGTTGCATGTTTTTGTGTACCATTAGAGAATGTCAGAGCTTGGATTGGAGTACTGAACAAACATTAAATTTCTTGTTAAACTTAGCAAGAGTGGAAGTGAAATCAGGGACATATCAGTCCAAGTTTATGGGGATAATACCATGAAGAAAACAGCAATGTACAAATGGATTAAATGTTTCTCTCGGAGAAGAGACAGCGTCACTGATGCATATAGGTCAGGGGAGCCAGTAACAAGCAGAACTGATGAAAACAATGGAATTGTTCTGTGTGTCGAAATCATTGGCTGACTGTGAGAATAGCAGACCAAGTAAGTAAACATCAATAGAGAAACAGTGAGGAAAATCTTAACTGAAAATCCTGGCCAACAACTCATGGCTCTTGCATCACAATGCCCAGCTCTTAGGGCACTGTCTGTGAGGGAGTTTTTAGCCAATAAACAAATAATTGGAACATCCTCCCTACTTGCCTTATTGGGTCCCCTGAAGATAAGGAAAACATTTTGATGACATTCAGGATATCAAAGGTAATATGACAACAGCTTTGGCTGTTCCAGAAAAAGTTCCAAAACTGGTTTGAATGTAGACTAGGTGCTGGTATCAGTACACAGCTTCTCAAGTACTTTGAAGGTGACCATAATGATAGTCAGCAATGAGGTATGGAGCACTTTTTCTAGATTAAGTTCTCAAACCTAATTGTCAGAGCTTTTATCTACAGATTGGAGTTTTTGTTTTACATTTTCTTCTACTCCCTTAATTACCTTTGTTTCCTCTGGAGTGAATTTTTCTATTCATTTGACTTTTTTCTTCATTTTAACCAATGTCTCATGTTCCTTGGATTCCTGTTCATGTTTAAGAATGAGATAGTAAGCAGTGTGAATGGGAAAGGGCTGTGAGCCAGCAGGTGATTGAGCAGAAAAACAGCTCTACCCTGGACACTCCCTAAACGCTAGAATCTGGACACATCTAGAGATGCTCAATTTTGTTAGGAAAGAATTTCTAATTTAAAATATTTTTAGGGCAGCGCCTGTGGCTCAAAGGGGTAGGGCGCCAACCCCATATGCCAGAGGTGGCGGGTTCAAACCCAGCCCCAGCCAAAACTGCAAAAAAAAAAAAAAAAAAAAAATTTTAAGCACACCCCACCCCCCAATGGAATAGATCCTGGCTTTCAAATTTTGTGAACAAGAGAGGGTCAGAGATGGTGGGATTAACTGTCTGGCACAGTGAAAGGCTCTACCTTGTACTCAAGCCCTGGTCCCCTCACTGGGACACCTTGAATGGGTGACTGCAGCATCACAGGGCCCTGGTTTCTTCCAACTGCGGGTCACACCAGGGCCTCCACCCTAATCTAGCAGCCGGCTGTATGAGGTTCATGCTAAAGGCAGTTGCTGACAGTTAACTGCGCAGCCATGAGCCCCGGTGAGACTGTAGGCAGCAGCGGTGATTACACAGCAGCACTCTTTTTAGATGCCTGCACTTTATGGCTTTCCATTCAAAACACTCAGGCCCAGTGTTTAGTCTCTCTGGGGGGCAGCTGTAAAGGCCACCTTGTTTCACAGCTAAGGAGAGGTTACAAGGCAATTAAAATATTTTTGTCTCTTCTCTCTTTTGATGATTATTCCCCTGCGGTAGCAGCCACTGGAGCAGTTGCTGCCTCCCATTACCTAAAGGGGAACCCAAGAACACACCGTGGCAGACTCAAGCCCTGAAGCATGGCTAGAATGAGAGTTTCAGCCTTAATCCTTCCTTTGTTTTTCAGAGACTTAGAAGTAAACGTTGAGAAATAATGGTGTCTTGAACAGCCATAGCCAGGCAACCCTCATTTACTTAAAGGGGTACTTTTTCCCTTTAGCAAGGTAGTAAATGCTTCTTGTGCCACAATAATTGTATGTTCTAAATTCTGCGTGTTCTCGGGTTGGGCACGGTGGCTCATGCCTGTAATCCTAGCACTTTGGGAGGCCAAGGCAGGTGGATCTTCTGAGCTCAGGAGTTGAAGACCAGCAACTCCCTCTGAGCAAGAGGGAGACCCCCATCTCTAAAATGTAGCTGGATGTTGTGGTGGGCGCCTGTAGTCCCAGCTGCTTGAGAGGCTGAAGCAGGAGGATCACTTGAACCCAAGAGTTTGAGGTTGCTGTGAGCTATGATGCCATAGCACTCTAACCAGGACACAGAGTAAGACTCTGTCTCAAAAAATAAATAAATTCTGTGTATTCTTCATTACTGTGCAATGCGGTAACTGTACAAATAAATGTATGTTCTAGCCACGTGGAGATAATGTAGGTAGACAATGTTCCACATCTCCTCGCTCTGAATTATAATAAATAATGTTTAGGACCAAGGTTATCATTATTATTCATAGAAAGAGTAGCTATCATAATCTTAAAATTGATCCTGATATGTAAGGCCCCTTCATAGTGTCCAACCTCAGGGCAAACTCGCAGGGCTGGCAAGGCACATGTCTTTACCATCTCTGCTCTTTGGGGAAGAAGCAAAGGCCTAGAGAAGCCCTGACAAGAGTTGGCAGCTCAAGATATACCAAACTAATCAGACAGCACCTCCCAGTCCTCTGGGCATCTTGGTAATGGAAGCTGGTGTCTGGGGACACTAATTGGCCTGAGAAAAGGCTGACAAGTAAGGGGAGGAGGAGAAAAAGCAAAAGATGATCTATATTGAGAATTCTTTAACTCAGCTGGAACTGACTCTACAAAATCCCCTCTCTTTTCTTCCAAAAATAAAAAAGCTTGTAGGGCGGCGCCTGTGGCTCAAAGGAGTAGGGCGCCGGCCCCACATACTGCAAGTGGCGGGTTCAAACCCAGCCCTAGCCAAAAACTGCAAACAACAACAAAAAAAAAAGCCTGTAGCAATAATGAAAACTATTTTCAGGATGGGAAATATAAAAGTGCAAATCAAGTACAGTTGTGGCTGTAAGTCACTGAACAAAAATGCCATTACTGTCTTTTATAGAGTCCCGTGTAGGCGCTCAGGGCAATTGTGATGCCTGAAAGGCTTACATTAGAGACCTGAAAGGACCACAGAGGTCATGGGGCCCAGATTCCTCATCTCACAGATGAGAGCCTGCAGGTGGGGGCAGTGGACACATTTTCCCCGGGAACAGAGATGGCCTTAGTAAAGCTGTCAGCACAGAGCCAGGTACAAAGCAGGTACTTGTACCACTGAGGAAAGAGTTCAGCTGCAAGCAATAGAAAGTGGCCGACTGACCCCCAGGCACCACTCGCCTTCCCACAGCTCCTGGGGAACCCCGCGCTCCACCTGGGCCGGTTTCCGTCCTGCTCCCGCCACCGGGGACCCAGCAACATGGCACCAGTTCTTCCAGACACTAGAGCCTGGGTTGGATGCCGCTACTTGAGCCATCTACATGTGTGGGAAGTACCAGAAAAGTAAGGGAAGTTCTGTCACTTATCGGGCATCACCTGACCTTCACGTTCCTTACCTGGAAAATGGGAGACAATACATATTCCCCGTAGGGTTGTTGAGAGGCTGTAATTGTGCTTTGCACAGAGCTCGGTCTTTACTAAGGACTCACCAGATGTTGGTTCATTCAGCTCCGCCCCTCATTTTGTCATGTCACTTTCCCAGGCCTCGGTTTCCTCTCCTGGAATACGAAGAGGCCGGTCTGGAAGAAGCCCTGTGATTCCTCCCAGCTCTGAACCTTGCGGTGCCCTGAACAAAATGGCTGCCGTGTTTTCCTTGCCTTGCCTGCCGTCGCTGCTGCCAGGAGGTGGCGCCACTAATTCGTGTTTCCAGCAGGGAGGTGGCCGGACCATTTGTTAACCTCTCAGTTTTCAGAAGGAGGCAGAAAACTCACCTGCTTAGCTGCTGTCTCCAAAATGACTTTTTAAATCCTGCTGTTGATGTTTCTCTAGTGTAGCTGGGTTTTCCATTCTCTTGCTCGCTCAGCTTACGAAAATACGTCTTCCTCCATATTTAGGGAAGGGGTGAAGAGAGAAATTGGGGGAGGATTGCAACTTCCCCACTGTGGTCTTTCCCTTTGCTCAAAAGCAAAACTGCAGATACCAAAGAGCATGTGCTCCTGGACTGTACCCACAATCAGCCATTTGCATGCTGCTCAGGAGGCACAAATGGCCACTCTGGCTGGCAATTGCCTAATTGCCACATTGGGGATCACAGATACAATTCTGCAACCTCAGATCTCTGGCAGCAGTGAGGGTGAAGAGGCCCAGAAAATGTGGTTTTTCTAGTCTTCTCAAGTTACTGTGAGCAGGGCAGGAAAAAGATTTAAGGTCAAGAGGGCCAAATTCTCCATTTTACCCAATGCCAGTCCTGGATATGGAAAGTGATTTTAAAATTAAAATTCCCTAACTCTACCCTACTCTTTGACTTTTCTCAAAGTTAAACATAAGAGGAAGGAAGAAAGGGAGGGAAGAAAGAAGGGGAAAGATGGGATGTAGAGAAAGACAACTAGAAGACTGTCTTGTCAGAAATAGTTTGGGTTTAAATAGATGATGCTGCCTTTTGTAAGAAGTAAACAATTTCAGGATTTAAGTCGAAAATATAAATGTATTATTTGGTCCTTGCTCCTAAGTTGCCCCATCTCCTTTATACATGTAAGCACTAAACACTAGTTGTCAGGCTGAAAAATTAAGAAGCTAAATCAAATTATCCTGTGGACTGTTTTTGACCTTTTAAATGTTAGGTCGTCAAAACTTTCTTCTCTGGTACCAGCTACAGCTGAATGTTTAAGATGTCTCCATTTTGAAGAGGAAAAAATTACTTTCAGACCCCACATGTGATGTTTTTGTTGTTGAAAAAGCCTGGACAATTCCTTGCTTATGGTGAAGGAAGCAGAGTAGGGAGAATGGATTTTCCTCTCTGGTCCTTTCTCTTCAAATTAACCTAATCATTTTTGATGGCTGGAGAAATCGCATCACACACAGTCAAGTCTCACTGATGGTTGATCTGGTTAAGTAAAATCATTTTTCTTCATTATTAACTAACCAAGTGCTTTGTGCATAGCTTTGAAATTCACATTAAAAACCTCACATGTGCCAGGGTGTGGTGGCTCATGCCTGTAATCCTAGCACTGTGGGAGGCTGAGGCAGGAGGTACTGCGTGCCTGTAGTCCCAGCTACCTGGGAAGGCTGAAGTAAGAGGATTGGTTGGGCCCAGGAGACTGAAGTTGCTATGAGCTATGATGCCACAGTACTCCACCCCAGGTGACAGAGTGAGACTCTGTCTCAAAAGAAAAAGAAAAAACAGCTGCTCAGGAGCCTGAGGCAAGAGGATCACTTGAGCCCAAGAGTTTGAGGTTGCTGTGAGCTATGACATTACAGCACTCTACCAAAGGTGACAGTGAGACTTTGTCTCACGAAAAAAAAAAAAAAATCAGTCAGTCTTTTAAGGTTCCATCTTGGAGCAGGACCTGGACTTTGTCAGAACGATGGTTCCACAGCATCATTTGTGCAGGCTCACTGGAGGCTTGTCTTCTCACTGAGGAGGGAAGGCAGGGGTTGCCACCTCCCAGAATATTCCCTCCTGTGCTTGCCCCCACCCCATTTGCAGAATGAGGGCAGATGGTGTGTGGGCAGGAGCATTATCATGGTTTCATCTGTTGTTTATGGAAAAGAAACATCCTTGTCCAGGTTTTGGCTTTCCCCTGGTCCAATGAATAGCTCCTACTCCAAGGTCACCCAGGCATCTCATGACGCCACCAACAAATGAACTATACTAGGGGACTCAGTGGTAGCTTTTAAAAAATTGTATTAATCCTACACGCAGTCCTTAGACAAGGAGGCAGTTCTTTTCTTTTGCTTACTTCAAAATCACCCGCTGGTGTACAGATGCCTTTTGTGACAGCATATGAAAGGTAGAAGTGTTTCTATTTCGCAAAACAAACCCAGTTAGATTTCTGAGAAACTGAAAGATGCACTAGGTCTGTGTTCTTCTTTGACACTTCCCCCACAGAGTCTGACGAGGATTAAGAGACCAATCCTACAGGCTCTTGCGAAGGGTAGCGCTTTATTAAAGTGCATTTGAGAAGGAGAAGAAACCAACATTTATTGGAAACACACTATGAAGGAGACATTTAACACATGACACCAATTATCTCATTTAATCCTCACTACCACAGGGTATGAACTAGATTTTCTTATCCTATTTCTTAGATGAGGACACAGGGTCAGAGGGAGCCAGCAACTTATCCTGAGTCACACTGCTTCTAAATCATAGACTAAGAACTGAAATCTACATCTGCCTTACCCAAAGCCTCAAAGCCTGTGCTTTTTTATTTCATGTGGGTCAAGTGCCTTAGAAATGCAAAATGTTGCCCATCCTCTCTATCACATAGTGCTAGGCACTTTTTTAAGTAAGGGGGGAGACTGAACTGAGGGAGGTGGGGAGACAATGACTGCCATACCTGGAGGGACTGGGGTTTTGACAAAGGAAGCAAGACCAGCGCCAAGGGTAATTCAATGTGGGGCCTGAAGTGAGGAAGGAGCAGGCAGCATTGGGACCAGGGTTAGAGCTGCGCCAGAACATCAGGTAATAGTGCAGATGAACTCAGAGCAGTCTGAATTGGGAAAGATAAATCCCCCCCTCACACACACATGCTGTGCTGCTCAAAACTGTGTGAAAGGTTCAGGTAAACACTGGCCCAGAAGACTGCAAAACATTGCAACACAGACAGCTAGAGGGAGTTTGACACCCAGTGGATTACTTTCTTGGCCACATTCCCTCGGCTCAAGGGAGTTCTCAAGAGCGTGTCTTTTGCAGTGGGACCTGGCTTCAAATCTGTTTCCACCTACTTGCTATACGACCTTGCACCCCAGTTTCCTCATCTCCAATAGTAACTGCCTTAGAGGGTTACTGTCAGGACAGAATGGGCTCATTTACAAGATACGTCAAGCACAGTGCTGGTATGATTTAAGCCTTCTACACATATCTCCTGCTCCCCTTGGTCTTGCCAAACTCTCCATCTCTAACACTCTCCCCTGGTCTCTCTTTTATATTTTCTTGACAGCGTTCTCATAGGCTGCTAATTGCAAAGAATAAGGACAATGTCTGTTTTTTATATTTCCTAGTGTCTAACCCGGCATCTCTGTAGTTGGCATTCAATGTGTGTTGGCTGAATGAGGGAATGTCTCCATTTCCTCACTGCACTGCCACACTTAAATCCTCGCAGTCCAACTTCTACTCTCACCACTCCTCTAAAACGTTTTGTTCCAAAACGACCTCTGACCCGATCACCAAAGCTGGGAGGTTATCTTCATCCTGCTGTCTCAGATCTCTACATACGCACCGCCATTCTTTAAAACAGGATTCCACTTTGCAGTATAAAGTAAGTACAAACGTACTCCAGAGGACTTAGCCAGGGCTTGGTTCTCCAATTGCTTAGTTATCTATTTAGTTAACAGTATGCTTTGAAGTCTTTCGGGGGTCACCTCTCTTTGATGGGGGTTAGTAGCATAAGACAGTGAACATCCCAGGAGGCACCTTCCCTGATCTCAGCAGCTGGAAGCAATCTCTCCCTCCTCTGACATGCTTTGCCAACCTTTGCCTGTGCTTCTCTGATGGAACTATTTCTTCCTCTTTTGACTGATGGTTATTTATAATCCCTTCCATGTCACCTACCACATGTACTCCCTCTGAAGGCAGGAAACAGGCTTTTCCTCATCCTCCCCTCCTAGCTCAGCCTCTAGCACAGGGCCATACAAAGAGATCAACTGAAAGATCTAACAGCAGACAGAAAAGAAGACCTGGAGTAGCTATGAAGTCCCTGCCCATGGGGAGTTTTAGAATAGGCTGTTTCACTCACGCTGGCCTTAGTAAAGCCCTGCCTTGGATAGACTAGGAAGGATAAAAGAGAGAATAATCCTGACAGCAGAGACCTAGCTTACAGTCTAATTGGAACAACCAGATACACATGCAAAACAGTCAGATAGCAATTTAAAAATACAAGAAGTAAAGCAGCAATTCAAGAAATACCAAGAGTGGCTGGGCGCCCGTAGCACAGTGGTTACGGCGCTAGCCACATGCACTGAGGCTGGTGGGTGCGAACCCAGCCTGAGCCTGCTAAACATCAATGACAACTGCAACAAAAAAATAGCCAGGTGTTGTGGTGGGCACCTGCAGTCCCAGCTACTCGGGAGGCTGAGGCAAGAGAATCTCAAGAGTTGGAGGGTGCTGTGAGCTGTGATGCCACAGCACTCTACCGAGGGCCACATAGTGAGACTCTGTCTCAAAAAAAAAAAAGAAAAAAGAAAAGAAAGAAATATCATGGGCAACGTGTGGGGAAAAAGCACTTACTCAAATAGTATTTATTAGGTAGCAAATATAGGCCAGCTGTGTGTTATAGGACTGAAAGAGGCTAACAGGAAAATTCTTGGGGTTGCAGAGATGAGGGTGATTTCAAGATTTTTCTATTTGATTTCCAGAATACCATGTAGGTTTGTTCTAGCACTGATTCCAGAGCACTGCCCTCTTTAAAGCCCAGATGGTACCAATAGAGTGATAAGAGCAAGAGTCTAGGTCAGCAAGACTTGGGTTTGAGCCCCGACTTCCCCCCTCTCTCTGTGGCTTTGGCAAGTGACCCCAAATCTAAATTCTAGCACTATGAAAGAAAAATCAGAATGCCTACCTCTTAGGAATTAAGCAAATGCTTATTAATCACCCACCCTGTGCAAGAAACTGCTCCGTGTGTTAGGGATACACCAATGAACAGTCATGTTCATTGCCCTTGTGGAGCATAAAGAATGAGGTCTATGCAAAGGACAAAGCACAGGGCTTGGCACACAGCAATCACTCAGTAGATAGTCATCATGGTTTTTCCAAGCATCTGATGAAGCTGAGTTCCTTAACCAGACCCATATTAATTTCCGTTCTTTGGGAAGGCTTCTCTGCCCCTATTGCAGTAACTGCCTCCTCCTGCTTCTCCACACCCACAGTGGATGCCAAATCACATGCTGCCTTGTGATTTTATTGCTTCTCAGCTTGATTGGGCTAGAATGAGCCTGTCTGAGCCTGAGGGAGGGAGCCTGTATGATAGGGAGGAAGATGGCTAGCACAGTGCTGCCTATGAAAGTAAGCAGGAAGAGGGCCAGATCCCAGCTGGCCCCAGACCAAAGGGGACACTGGGACACCCTGTCAAATGAACTGAAACTCCAGGCTCGGCTTGGCTTTGACTTGCACCTAACAGCCCAGGAGCAGTTTGATCCCATGGCAGGGATGGGGGGGATGAGAGACATCTAGCAGTGTCCAGCTGGCCAGTGTCCCATGAGCAGCTGCCATCCCAGAGGAGGATGAGTTAAGGCCACTTTCCAGTATTTTCTTTTTCTTTCTTTCTTTTTTTTTTTTTTGAGATAGAGTCTCACTATGTACCCTCAGGAAAGTGCCATGGCATCACAACTCACAGCAACCTCCAACTCTTGGGCTCAAGTGATTCTCTTGCCTTAGCCTCCCAAGTAGCTGGGACTACAGGCACCTGCCACAACGCCCGGCTATTTTTTTGTTACAGTTGTCATTGTTGTTTAGCAGATCCAGGCTGGGTTTGAACCCGCCAGCCTCGGTGCATGTGGCTGGTGCTGTAACCACTGTGCTACGGGCACCAAGCCAACTTTCTAGTGTTTTCTAATGTCTAAATATCATGGTGTTGCTTCACCGCAGATTTCCAAAATGTAATCAAAGTAAACGCTAACTGTAATTAAGTTAAAACCTTTCCTAGCAAGGTGATTCCGCACCTGGGCTCAAAAGGAGATGAGGGTGCCCAGCACACCTTTCACCTCCTGGCTGTTCTTGGCTCATTGCAACACTCATCACCCACTGACGGTGAGGGTTATGCCGCTGGTGATCTCCAAGTTGCTCTCTCCACATACTCCACTCCCTCTGTTTCCTGCAATGGGGTTGGACAATCAGAAAAACGAGCCGGGAGTGCTATATTCCTTTGTTTCCTGTCTTGTGTCTTCTCCAAGTTTGTTTGAGGCAAAGCTCTCACAGTTTTCAACAATGAAGTGATCTGACCTGTTACCCTATTTTTTTTTTTTTTTTTTTTTTTTTTTGAGACAGACTCTCACTTTTTCACCCTCAATAGTGTGCTGTGGTATTATAACTCACAGCAACCTTAAAGTCTTGGGCTCAAGCGATCCTCTTGCCTCAGCCTCTCAAGTAGCTGGAACTACAGGTACTCACCACAATGCCCAGCTATTTTTAGAGATGAGGTCTCACTCTTACTCAGGCTGGTCTCGAACTCCCGAGTCCAAGCAATCCACCTGCCTCAGCCTCCCAGGTGTGAGCCACTGTACCTAGCCCACCCTATCATTTTCAAGTTAATAATGCTTCAGTCTACAGGCCCAGCAGCCCAAATCTTAGTCTGATTTGTCACCATAGGCTATGCTCAGTTGCAGCCAAATAGGGTTCTTTGGTCTGAATATGTCCCCCAAAATGTCCAAAATTCATGGGTTGGAATTTAATGGCCAAAGTGATAATATTAGGAGGTAGGGTGTCTAGTAGGTGATTAAGTCATGGCGATAAGCCCTCCTGAACAGGATTATGGCCCTTATAAAAGAGCTTGAGGGAGTGGATTCATTTACTTTTACTTCTGTGATGTGAAAACATGGCAACTAAGTGTTGCTTAGAAACAGGGAACAGACCCTCACCAGACACTGCAGGCACCTTGATCTTGGACTTCCCAGCCTCTAGAACTATGAAAACATAAATTTCTGGTTTTTATAAATTACTCAGTCTATGATATTTTATTATAATAGCACAAACAGACTTAGAACATCCTGGGTGATACATATTAACAAATTAACATTCACTACAATTTGGCCCTGATTCAGGGTATCCCAGAATATCAATGAAAACATCTGGAGTTGTGCCCTATATCAAGACTGTAAGCTCGGCGCCTGTGGCTCAAGCTGCTAAGGCATCAGCCACATACACCTGAGCTGGCGGGTTCAAATCCAGCCCGGGCCCGCCAAGTAACAATAACGGCTGCAACCAAAAAATAGCCGGGCATTGTGGTGGGTGCCTGTAGTCCCAGCTACATGGGAAGTGGAGGCAGGAGAATAGCTTGAGCCCAGGAGTTGGAGGTTGCTAGGAGCTGTGATGCCACAGCACTCTACCCAGGGCAACAGCTTGAGGCTCTATCTTAAAAAAAAAAGACTGTAACTACATAGGCCAGGTGCAATGGCTCATGCCTATAATTCTAGCACTCTGGGAGCTGAGGTGGGAGGATTGCTTGAGCTCAGGTGTTGGAGACCAGCCTGAGCAAAACTAAGACCCTGTGTCACCAAAAGGAGAAAAACTAGCCAGGTGTTGTGGTAGGTGCCTGTAGTCCCAGGTGCTTGGGAGGCTCAGGCAAGAGGATTGCTTGAACCCAAGAGTTTGAGGTTGCTGTGAGCTATGATGACACGACATTCTACCCAGGATGAGAGAGTAAGACTCTGTCTCAAAAATATAAAGTATGTAACTACATATTATGAGATCTTGAACTTATCATACTATCTGTCAAGACTTGATTTTTCTCTAAAATAAAGAGTTGGTGTCCCTCCTATTATAACCCCAGGACTAAACTGGGCCTACTCTGTTGATAACAGAATGTCCAAGTTAATTTGTAGGTAAAACAGAGTCCCAGATTGCAAGTTACATAGCCCGGGAATACACAGTAAAAAACGTTTTAACCTCCGACAACACCCAGGACCAATGATTTCCCTTCTTGGAACCAAGATCAAGACATGACTGCAACCTGAACGCCAGAACTATTTAGGCAGCCTGAAGTTTATTTGCCTTCAACACCCAGGGCTGAAATCTGCCTCAACATTACCTTACTATAAATGGCCAAACGTTCAAACATTGGAAGCCCTCCAATCAGACCCTGCAAGCCAACATTCTTAAATCCTTTCCCTTTCTCTCTAAGCCCAAAAACATGCCCAGATCCCAAATTGGGGAGACCTATTTAAACCCACTCCACTTCTATTCTCTTGCCAGTCAATTTTCTAATGAAGACATTCTTTTCTCAAAAGTTGGTTCCACGTAGTATTGGCTTCTGTACCCATAGAGATGCAAACCCATTTGCTTACTAACACAATGCTTTTACTTATTATGTAATTAAAATATTTAGTATTATTGAGTCTTCCTCCAAAACAGAATTTCTATCAGTCCCTGCCCCACCAGGCTTACTACTCCTACTTCTTAATATCATTACCTTGTGCTTTTCATTTGATCACAGCAGCCTCTTCTCTGGAATCCTAGACCCCAGCTCACCTGCTCCCCCTCTGCCTGCCCTCCCACCCCCAACTCAGCCTAGACATGACATTCAGACTCAACTATAAGAAGATAAGTTTCAGGTGGCACCTGTGCTCAGTGGGTAGGGCACTGGCCCCCTATACCGAGGGTGGTGGGTTCAAACCCAACCCCGGCCAAACTGCAACAAAAAAATAGCCAAGCATTCTGGTGGGCACCCGTAGTCCCAGCTACTCAGGAGGGTGAGGCAGGAGAATCGCTTAAGCCCAGGAGTTGGAGGTTGCTGTGAGCTATGTGATGCCACAGCACTCTACCCAGGGCAATAAAATAAGACTGTCTCTAAAAAAAAAAAAAGAACATAAGTTTCATAGGGGAGGCGGAAACCTTGTCTATTTAGTCAATGCTCAGTCAGCCAGTGTCCAGATCCATGTTTAGGGCCTCACAGGCATTCCTGCTGGTTAATTTTATGTGTCAAGTTGGCTGAACTGTGGCACATGGTTGCTTGCTCAAACACCAAGCTAGATGTTGTTGTGAAGAGGTCTTTTTAGGTGAGATTAACATTTAACCTGGTAGACTTTGAGTAAAGAAGATTGCTCTCTATGTGTGGATGGTCTTTATCCAATCAGTTGAAGGCCCTCAGAGAAAGGACTGAGGTCCCCCAAAGAGGGAGGAATTCTACCCATTCCTGTCTTCAAACTCAGTCCTGAAACATCAGCTGACATAGTAGATCATGCCTATAATCCCAGTGCTTTGAGGGCCCAAGGCCAGTGGATTGCCTGAGCAAGAGTGAGACCTGGTCTCTTCTAAAAATAGTAAACCTCACCAGGCATTGTGACAGGCACCTATAGTCCCATACTCAGGAGACTGAGGCAAGAGGATTGTCTGAGCCCAAGAGTTTGATATTGCTGTGAGCTATGATGCCACATCACTCAACCCAGAGAGACAGGGTGAGACTATGTCTCAAAAAATAAAATAAAATAAAACGGCTCAGCACCCGTAGGTCAGTGGTTAGGGTGCCAGCCACAAACACCAGGGCTGGTGGGTTCAAATCCGGCAGGGATCTGCTAAAACAACAATGACAACAGCAAAAACAACAAAAATAGCTGATCTTTGTGGCAGGCACCTGTAGTCCCAGCTGCTTCAACCTTCAACAGCCAGGGAGGCAGAGGCAAGAGAATAGCTTAAGCGCAAGAGTTTGAGGTTGCTGCGAGTTGTGACAACACAGCGCTCTACTGAAGGCAACATAATGAGACTCTGTCTCAAAAAAAAAAAAAAAAAGACTGCAACATCAACTCCTGCCAGAATTTCTAGCTTACTGACCAGCCCCCAAAATTTCAAGTGTGCTAGTATCCATAATCATGTAAGTCAATTCCTTAAAATAAATCACAACCTCTGTCTCTCTTTCTTCACACACACACACTTATTGGTTATGTTTCTCTGGAGAACCCTGGCTAATACAAGATTTGTTGAATCTTACAAAGATGCTTTTATCCTATGCAATAAAACAGCATGTTTAAAAAAAAACCTCTCAGGGATGGGCACAGTGGTTACCTTGCTGGCCACACACACCAAGTCTGGCTGGTTCGAACCCAGCCTGGGCCTGCTAACCAACAATGACAACTGCAACAAAAAAAAATAGCTGGGTGTTGTGGCGGGTTCCTGTAGTCCCAGCTACTTGGGAGGCTAAGGCAAGAGAATCACTTCAGCCCAAGAATTTGAGGTTGCTGTGAGCTATGACTCCACAGCCTTCTACTGAGGGCGGCATAGTGAGACTCTGTCTCAAAACAACAACAAAAAAGAAAAACCTCAGAACATATTAAATGGTGAGGCCAGGTGCAATGGCTCATGCCTGTAATCAGAACATTTGGGGAGCTCAAGGCAGAAGAATCATTTGAGAATTCCAGGAGTTCCTAACCAGCCTGAGCAACACAGTGGGACTCCATCTTTACAAAAAATTGAAAACATAATTAGCTAGGCATGGTGCAGTCCTGGCTGTTCAGGAGACTGAGGCAGGAGGATCCCTTGGGCCCAGGAGTTTAAGGCTGCCATGAGCTATGATTGTACCACTATACTCCAGCCTTGGCAACACAATGAGAGCCTGCCTCAAAAAAAAAAAAAAGATAATTATATATATATGTATATATATATATACACACATATATGTATATACACTATACAGGTAAACACATGTATATATATAAAGGACTCCAAAAATTCAAGAAGTGTGGGGGAAACCCTGTCTAACTTGGTGCACCCCAAGGACTGTTACACTTTTTAGATCACAGGATCCCTTCAAACGGGAGCATCTGCTACCTCCTGAGGGGCACTAGTGTGCCTTTGGAAAGCACTGAGAAAAAGGCTGGGATGTAGGTTTAAATCCTACACAGAGCAGGAAAGGCTCTTCACCATCAGTTTCCAAACAGCCTTTCTAGCTTTTGTCTTTAAAATCACCATCATTTTTCTTTCTTCCACTCTTCTCTCCCAAAACATGCCATATTATAACCTCAACAGACTTAACATTTCATAATGGTGCTCTGCTACTTCCCACATCTGGGCTTTGGCTGATGCTTTTCCTTCTACCTACCTGGGAATGCCTTTTCCCAGCCCCCACCTTCAACTATGCCTGTATTTACAATTCATTGTCTACTCAGTGAACACCTGCCCATCTCTCAAGATCTAGACCAGATGTCTTTCCCTGGAAGTCTCCCTGGGGGCTCAGCCCACCCTCTTCCCAGAGCGAGGCCTCTGCCTGGTCCTTGTGCAGCCCTTTGGACATTCCTCTGTGGTCACACTTATCCAGCAGGGTTGTAGTCATTTCCTTATACACCTCTCTGTTCTCCCAGTCTAAGAGATCACACAGGGCAAGAACTGGCTTATTCCTCATGAGAACACCTTGGCTACACTTTTATTCAACTAAGTGAATAAAAAATGAATGGACATTCCTTAGTACAAAACTTCCAAAGTTGCCCTAAGGTTCAACAAAGCGTTTTTTTTTTTTTGCAGTTTTTGGCTGGGGCTGGGTTTGAACCCACTGCCATATATGGGGCCAGTGCCCTAACTCTTTGAGCCACAGGCACCACCCCTCAACAAAGCATTTAAACTTCTCTGTTAAGACCCTCCATAAAATAGCCCATCTAGTTCCCCATCTAGCCTTCCTTTCCTCTGCTACCCTGCATGCAAAGTCTGCTCCCACCAGCAGCCAAAAGTTGGTATGTGTTCATGCCTGGGGCCATCCATTTGTTAGTATGATTTTCCAAAAGGAAAACATGCTTTTTTATATTTTTTCATGTCTGTCCAATCATAGGGTCATTGGTGAGAATCTTGCAGAAGAATAAAGGTAAATACTTTATGCAAAGTATAAAATGTCAGACCTTATTATGGAATCACATTTGGAAGGGGGGATTTGGGGACTGGGTCCTTTTTGCAACAGACTGCAAGATCACCTGAGGATCCCAGGAAAGGATCCCTCTGTCACCCCTACCCTCCAGTTGTCCCTATAACTGAGTCTCCATATGTCATTCCTGCAGCCCTAGGCGTCTGTCTCTGATCCCAAGAAGAGAGCCCACAACCTGCTGAAATTCTTCAGAGGTAATTTGGCCTCAACAAGCTTCTTTCCAAAAGTTAGAAGGGTAAATTCAACTGGCCAGGTATGGTGGCTCATGCCTATAATCCTAGCACTCTTGGAGACTGAGGATTTCTTGAGCTCAGGAGTATGAGATCAGCCTGAGCAAGAGTGAGACCCCATCTCTACTAAAAATAGAAAAATTAGCTGAGTGTTATGGTGAGTGCCTGTAGTCCCAGCTACTTGGGAGACTGAGGCAGGAGGATCACTTGAACCTAGGTGTTTGAGGTTGCTGTGAACTAAGCTGAGATCAGAGCACTGTAGCCTGAGCAACAAAGTGAGACTCTGCTCAGGAAAAAAAAGGGGAGGCGGCAAAATCAGCTATTTAGCATTTATACCCTAATGGGAGTTATGAACTTTATCTTTCTCTCAGTATTAAAGTTTGAGGAAAAGAGATTTCTGAAGGGGGCTACTCAAGCTACTTGACATTCCAACTTACAAAAGCCTAAAAAAAGGAGGTGGGAACCAGTCCCTCCAAGAAAATGGAATATGTTAGTTTTAACCTAAAATTTCCTAAATGGGCTTCCAGCCTCTGAACACAGCCTTTAGAGAGGACACTGCCATTTGCCGCTATAGAATGATTAGCAAGATAATTGGGTTGTGGTACAGGTGTGGGCTTTGCCACTTACTAGCTGTGTGATCTCAGGCAAGCCACATAAACCCAGTTTCCTTATCTGTAAAATGGGCATTTAAAAAAATCACACTACTTCACAGAGATGTGAAGTCAAGACTAGTAAATACAAAGTGCTCAGTACAGTGCCTGATACACACTGAGCATTACCATATTAGCCCTTTTTCCCTTTGTCCTCCACTAGAATGCCAGACACCTGGGACCCCTCCAGGTGTCCACCACCTAATGTTAACCCAAGAGGATAAAGAGGGTACAGCCATGGAGAAGGGCACTTTGGACAGACATCATGGGAGTGATCCCTTTAATCATTTCTTCATAGTTCAGCATTCATCAAGAGAGACACTGCTGTGTCCCAACCAAGCCAGCCAGAGAGGTCAGCCATCATCCTGACCTCAGGCACTCTAGAGGGAGACCAGTAACAAACAAACCACAGATCTCCAGCTTAGGAAGGAGTCAAGGGATCAGAAAAGAAACTGGGAGAGGGGAGGGAGTGACTTCCTGTAAGTGCCTGGGAAAGGAGGTGAACTCAAGCTGAGACCAGAGGGATGAATGATTACAAACAGGGGTGCTGGGTGTCAGAGGTCTGGTGGGAAGAAGAAGAGACACAGAAATAGGTGCCAGAGCTGAACTTTCACTCCAACATTTGCCTGGTGTCGGAGCCCTCTCCTCCTGTACCTGAGATCAGATGGGGGCCCAAGGAGAAGGGGTCTCCAGCCCCCCAAGCCCACTCTCCTGCCTGTCCTAGTACTGCAGGGGGTATTACAATGTCTCAGTCTTCTGCGGGATCATCAGTCTGCCCACAGCTCAGGCCCCCAACCCTCAAGTCTGACAGGGTCAGACGCAACACGTCCCCCTGCTCCTCGTCCCTCCTCCCTGCAGAAGGGTTCTCCTGCTGCGCTGTAAGGAAGCCCTTCCTCTCTCTGCCTCCTTCCTTTCCTCCCTTCACCTGCCTGGGGAGTTGGCGCCAGAAAGGAACCCACAGAACCCAGAGAGGTTTTTCTAGGACAAAAGCAAGAAGACACCAGGGGATGTACTTGTGGCCATTAGGGGCCTCTGGCAGGGAGCCTTGTCTGCAACTCATCAGGCAGCCTTTTGTTACTTGCTGCTGGGGGATTATTGACCCAATTGGTTATTCTGAAAAGGTTATCGGTTTAAAATTCCTACCTGGCCCTGGGCTGTGCTCTTCTGTACTCCAGCTCTTCCACCAGACATGAGATTTGCATGCATGAGTCCATTAGTGAACAGAGCTTGTGCCTTTGATTTTTCTGAGGACTTCACTTTGAAAAGCTAAATCCTGCCTTGCAGATGACTCCAGTAGGAAGCTGTCACTGTCCTAACACAGCTGAATGCTTTTGCCCCATGAAAAGGAAGAATTTTGTGAGCAGGCCCATGGCTTCTTGTGAGATCAGACTGCTCTCACCCCATTCCCACCTTCCACAATCATTCACTGAAGAAATCCAAGTCAGATTTTCACTGAACCTTTGTAACAGTACAGTTGCACGGCGATTTGAGTCCCTTCCAGGTAATCACTTTCCACTTCCATTTCCACTCCCACCTGCTACTGAATCACAGACAGCAAATAAACAAAAAAGGTGGCCTTTGGTGCTTCAGAGATGCTCCTCTTCTGGTAGAGAAGGAGGTAGCACCATGAAGAACTGGGTGCCAGTGGAGGGCACCTGTAGTAGCAGCTACTCGGGAGCCTGAGGCAAAAGGATCACTGGAACCCAGGAATTTGAGATTACAGTGAGCTACAATGACACCGAACAAGAGACTATCTCAAAAAAAAAAAAAAAGGCTGGGCATGATGGCTCATACCTATCATTCTAGCACTCTGGGAGGCTGAGGCTGGTGGATCACCTGAGCACTCAGGAGTTTGAGACAAGCTTGAGCAAGGTCCATCTCAACTAAAAATAGAAAATTTTGCTGGGTGTTGTGGCAGGCACCTGCAGTCTCAGTTACTTGGAAGGCCGAGGCAGGAGGATTGCTTGAGCCCAGGAGTATGAAGTTGCTGTGAGCTATGATGACACCACGGCATTCCACCCAGGGTGACAGAGTGAGACTGTGTCTCAAAAATAAGTAAATAGGGTGGTGCTTGTGGCTCAAAGGGGTAGGGTGCCAGCCCCATATGCCGGAGGTGGCGGGTTCAAACCCAGCCCCGGGCAAAAACTGCAAAAATAAGTAAATAAAATAAATAAAACTTAAAAAAAAAAAAAAAAAAAAAAAAAGACCTGGGTACCGAGCTTGGGATAATAGGACAAACAGAGACAGGAGTTCTCAAAGAGATTTTGACAAAATCCTCGTAGGTCCCCAGAAAGAAATTCTAACGACTGTGCCTAATATCAGAGAACCACTGTGTTAATACCCATCTTCCTTGTTTTGCTATTTATTCATCTGTTTTTGAAACAGTTTATGTTGGCATTGTATTCTCCTAAAAGCCTGACTTGGGCTAACCACTGCCCTGCCCGGGAACCTCAAATGACAATTATGTTGGGCTGTATAAAGAAAGAGTCTGGGGCAGAGCTGTCATATTTGGGGGTTGTTTTTAAAGCGCAGGATGGCCAGGAGGGTCCTTCCAGAACAGGGGTGGGTAAGTGGTGCTGGGAACAACCTTTCCAGACAGAGAAATCTGTTTATCTTCACACTCCAGACAGGCCATCACTCTTTCTGTGACAGCAGAGAGTACGGTAGCGGGCACATTCCAGGAGCAGCAGTGTGCGGGGCTTCTTAGCCAAGTGGCCATCTCCTAATCAGCGGTGGGTCCCAGTGAGATAAAATGGGGCAAGAGCAGCAGGAAGCCTGCTCCATCTTTCCCCCTAGGTCTTCAGAAGAAATTTTGATCAAAGGAGAATTGGTATTTGTGAAGAGCTGAGAAAACTTGAAAGAAAATCACAGTGGGCACGGATGTTTGTTGATATTTGCCTGAGTTTCTGGGGCAATCTGGCCTCGGGCTACTCAGCAATTCTGCCCTTTCTTCATCCCACCCCCATGTATTCCCTCAAATAGATAGTGTTTCTGAAAGTTAAACTTTTTTCATATAATTCTATAACATTTCCAAGTACAGAACCTATTCCTGATTTTACAGACCAAGAAGGAGCTGTGGTGAGTTCAGTTAGATTTTGTGATTTTTAATACCTGTAGAAGTTGAAACCCTCAGCAATGTTCTTATCTTTGTCTGAGGCCTCAGAAAGGAAGGCTCCTGGGTACAGACTGGATAGAGGAAAACCAAATGTGTGTGTGTGTGTGTGTGTGTGTGTGTGTAAGGGGGGCATTTTTTTAGATCAAAGAGTTTCATTTGGTGTGCTTCCTCCCCTCTCCTCCCCCCATCCCAGATCTGTTTGAAAAGAACTTAGATCTCTTTTCCCACACACAGACTGACCTGGTAAGTGGAGGAATGAATGGGGGAGGGGTCTGTTCTGGTGTGAGGTGTTGCCAGTTCTGCGCCCTTCATCCCTGATCTAAAGAAAATCCTGGTAAAAGGAGACAATGATTGCTGTAAGGAGGTACAGTAAGGAAGAACAAAAGGTAAAAACAATGCCCCCACTTCCGTTTTAAGGACAAGACAATGGCGCATTGCTTTGACTGCTTGACCCAACACCATGAATACTAATAGTTGCCTTGTATAATCCAGGCATTGAGTTAAGCACTCTGCATCGTTTAGCTTATTTAATCCCACTGACAAGACTCTCTAATAGACATGATCCTTGATTTTCAGATGAGGAAATTGAGGTTAAGGAATGCTTACTGCCCCCATGTCTGCCTTGGCCATTAGAACCGATGTTCACACCAGGTCTTTCTGACTTCAAAAACTGAGCTCTTAGTCACTACGCAATAAATGTGGCTGCATGGTAATATAGATATATATCTGGCACAGGGATTCTTTGACAAGTGTTGGGCAATATACTGTCCACAACAATGCAATCGAAATTAAAAACATGTGCTAGTAAACATGGAAGTCTTTGTGAGAGAAGAAGGACTGTAGCTCAGCTGACAGCTGGAGACATTATCGTATTCATCACTAATGACTGCACATCTGGAAACAGAGGCTAGCCCTGAAATCAGATGTATTCCAGACATGCACATGTTCCCCCCACCCCCTTGGAAAAACCTTTGCTGGGTCCTGCTGTGCCCTCCAGCTACGATCTGGTTCTGTCTTCCTTTTCCCTGCCAAACTTTCTGAATGAAAAATGAAGCCGCATCCACCCATTTCCTCAACCCCAGCCCCTGCACTCGGGTTTCCTCCCACTGTTCTCCTGAAACCTTTAGGTCACCACGGAACTTCTCCTCCCCTAATACAGTGACATTTTTCTTCATCTTCATTCTCCTGGATCTTCCCCAAGCATCTGAGGATGGTTATCCCTCTCTCTTTCTCTTTCACTTCTGTGGTTCTGCCCTGTGTGAATCCACTTGCTCCTTTCATTGTCTCTACCAGGGCTTTCCAGACCACAGCCTCCGAGGACCACCTCGGCCTCCTCTCCTCTCCTTCTCTGCTGAGCTCTTTCTCTTAGTGATGTCTCCCAATCTTCACTGCTTCAGCTCTCATCTCTCTGAAAAAGACACCTAATGAGATTCAGCCAAAAGAGAAAAGGATTAATTAGAACCTTAGCCATTCCTCCCCACACCAACCAGGTCCTGGGTAAGTCACTTATTTTTCTGTCATTAAGGATGACAATGGGTATTGCACAGGGTTGATGGAACTTCCAAATAATGAGTGTGAACATCCTGTATAAACCTGTAGGAAGCATCAGTGATTGCTATTGCCATTATCTTTATTTTATTTATTTTTTATTTATTTATATTTTGCTTTTTTTGTTGTTGTTGAGACAGATTCCCACCCTATGCTCCTAAGCAGAGTGCAATGGCATCGTAGCTCACTGCAACCTCAGACTTGGGCTGTGGGCATCCTGCTGCCTCAGCCTCTGGAAGCCGCTGGGATTACAGGAGCTGGCCGCAGTGCCCGGCTGGGTTTTTCAATTTTTTTAATGAGTCAGGGTCTCACTCTCGCTCAGATGAGTCTCAAACTCCTGAGCTCAAGGAATTCTCCCTCCTCAACCTCCCACAGTGCTGGGATTATAGGCATGAGCCACCATGCCCAGCATTATCTTTATTTTTTGAACTTCTGCTCTAAAAATAGTACTCATCAGCTTTCTCCCCAAATTTGAAGCAGGACTTCTCAAATCCCAATACTACCATTTCTATCAACATTGCTAAACATTGAGTTATTGTTGACATATACTAATTGGCATGCAACTAAGCAGACTTGACATAAGCTTGGTGGAACCCTAGCCAGGTGCCAAGTCATCTCCTGCCACTTCTCAAGGTCAGTGCCCATATTGACTGCTGCAAACCTCTCTCTTGAACCTTCCATTGGCTCTTCACCATTCCACAGTTCACAGAGAAGATAAGAGCATCTTGGTCTTAGAGTTAGAGAGACACAGCTTCAAATCTTAGCTCTGACCCTCATAAGCTGGAGGACCCTGGACAATTCGTTTAACCTCTCTAAGCCTCAATCTGTAAAATGAGAACTGTTCTTGGTTGAACTGTGTTCCCCTCAAAATAAAATATATGGAAGTCTTAACCCTGTTAACTCAGAATATGCCCTTTAGACATAGGGTAGTTGCAGATGTAATTAGTTGAGATGAGGTCATATTCCAGTGGGCCCCTGATCCAATGTGACTACTCTCCTCATAAGAAAGCCGTACAAACACCACCACATGAAAATGACATCTACAAGCCAAGGAATGCCAAGGGTTATCAGCTAACAGAAGCAAGGAGGGACACATGGAACAGACTCTCCCACAGAGCCCTCTCAGAAAGAGCCAACCCTGCTGACACCTTGATTTTGAACTTCCAGCCTCCAGAACTATGAGACAATACATTTCTGTTGCTTAAGCCTCCTAGTTTGTGTCACTTTGTTACAGCAGCATTAGGAAACTAATGCAAGAAAAACAAATGCCCATCCTGAAAGAAATAAAGTAACAAATTACAGTGTCAGTCTGCCAGTAGGTGATAAGCCCCACCCCACCCTCTAGGCTCTCCTGCCTTTGTAGCCAAACTCTTTATCTGTCTTGTGGTCTCCAAGAGTAATGTCCTTCCTCTGCTTGAACATATAATAACCTCATCACCCAGACTCTGGCTGGGATCGCTTCTTTAAATCCTTCTAGCAACTGAGTCTGTTTTCAGAAGACCTATTCCCCAAGCCCCCAAGGGCACACCCCTCCACTGTCCGCAGTCCCACCTCCACCATTCCCCTATCCCTCATCATTCCCCCCAACCCTTACTCTGCTTACTTGACCTCTTTTTCCCACCCTCCACCCCACTGACTCAACTTTAACCACACCCACAAGTTTCCACCAGCAGGAATAGAAGACAATCACTGGAATTCATGACATCCTTCCAACTGTCACCTTATTTTTATTTTTCCGTTATCAGCTAATTGTTCAAATATATAATCCAAATCAACAGTGAGTTTAAGATCAATTTCTTCACTGTATATAATTTTGCCACCTCACCAGTCTTCAAAACACCGTCCAAAGACAACAGGAACATTTAAAAAATAGATTTGTTTTCGTTCTTCATCTTTTTGGGACTGGATAGTAATAGCTCTTCTTCCTCAACATTTGAATAGGAGTTACTTTATTCTTTACCCTGCCCTGTTTTCTCTTCTGCTGCCAACTTCACACACCCCATAAAGACTTCTCCTTCTCTGAAGAGTGGTTCCAACCTACTGCAGTGGGCCCCAGAGATTCCATCCATCCATCCTTTGTGGCCCTATGATTTTGGCCAGAGATGATTGATCCAGAGGTGGATCAGCAGGTCCCTGCCTAGAATGTGGGGTATAGAAGAGAATGATTGGGTGCTTGGGCCTTATCAGTGCCAACTCACATCAAAAACAGGACTCCAGAGAGATTGTTTTTTACTACACCAGAGCCTGGAACCACCCTTGGTTCTTTCCTTCCTAAATGTTAGTCATTTGATTATCTTTCAGGTCAAAATAGACCCTTTAGAGACTTCTGCTTTCTGGTCTGGCTTGTAAGACATCACTCACATGCACACAAGAAGAAAAATGCACACAAATGAAAAAATGGAAAAACAACTCTCCTTGGATTTATCAGAGAACTGAAGCCACAGGGCAAACCACTGCCCTTCAAATTGAAGAGATGGACAGAAAGATGCAGGGAAGCCCACTTATCAGAGTGGAAGCCCAGAGACAGAATACTCCACAGAAACCAGTAGAAGGTTCCTTTTACCCAGTACATGTCTGGCTTTTTAGCTGGGCATTGTGACAGGTACCTGTAGTCCCAGCTACTTCAGAGGCTGGGGCAAGAAAATCTCTTGAGCTCAAGAGTTTGAGGTTGCTGTGAGCTATGATGCCAGACACTCAACCCCAGGGCGACTGAGTGAGACATTGTCTCAGAAAACAAAAAACAACAACAAAAAACCAACATGTTCAGCTTTCAACAAGATAGCCTATTCATTTATATATCCTTTCACATGTTCAACAACTATCAATCACCCATGAAATGAAAAGCTGCACACTGGCCTCTGTGAGGAATAGAAAAACAGGATTCCTACTTTCCTGGGACTCACAACTTAATGGAAGCAGATTTACAAAAATAACTTAAAATATAAGTTTGATTATGATCATCTGCTATAACAAAGGCACCAGGATAGCCTAGGAGAAATTAAGTCTATAGATATTTGATAAAGCTTTATAAAAGCCATGACATTTGAACCACCAAGAGACAGAGCATGAGGCTTGGTGCCTGTAGCTCAAGCAGCTAAGACACCAGCCACATACACCAGAGCTCGTGGGTTCAAATCCAGCCCAGGCCTGCCAAACAACAATGACAACTACAACCAAAAAATAACTGGGTGTTGTGGTGGGCGCCTGTACTCCCAGCTACTTGGGAGGCAGAGGCAAGAGAATCACTTAAGCCCAGGAATTTAAGTTTGCTGTGAGCTGTGATGCCACAGCACTCTTCCCAGGGTGACAGCTTGAGGTTCTGTCTCAAAAAAAAAAAAGAGAGAGAGAGAGAGAGAGAGAAAGAGAGACAAAGCATGAGCCCAAGTGTGTACCAAGAGGACAAGGGCATCCTGGAAGGGCATATTGGAAGAGAAGATGGTCATTTGGTTCCCCTGAACATAGTAGGAAATGCAAATACAAGAATTGGGGATGAGAACTTGAAGAATAAAGAATGGGAAGGGATTAAAGGCTGGTGGCCCTGGAGTAGTAGGATCAGAGCTGTCATTAAAATAAATCCAGCAGCTTGGTATAAAATTAACTGGAAAATGAAAAACTATTAGGGAGATAACTGCAGCAAACCAAAGGAGTTCTTAAAACCCAATGTAGAGGGCAGTGCCTGTGGCTCAATGAGTAGGGTGCTGGCCCCATATACCAAAGGTGGTGGGTTCAAACCGAGCACCAGCCAAAAAAAAAAACAAAAACAAAACAATCTAGATAGAGAAGGGAGAGGCACAACTCTCTAGATGGAGGTAGTGGGAGAGGGAGAAGCACAGGCTCTGTAGATGGAGGTAGTGGGAGAGGGAGTGGCACAGGCTGTCTAGATGGAGGTGGTGGGAGGGGGAGAGGCACAGGCTCTGTAGATGGAGGTAGTGGGAGAGGGAGAGGCACAGGCTGTCTAGATGGAGGTAGTGGGAGAGGGGAGAGAGGCAGAAGCTCTCAGAGGGTAGAGTGGATGAGATGCTTTCATGAACTGATGTATGGAGCCAAATTCTACTAGATCTACAAAGAAGAACCGGCACCTACCCTACAGAAATTATTCCATGTTATCAAGGAGAGAATCCAGCTGAGAGCAGTAGCTCACACCTGTAATGCTAGCACTCTGAGAGGCTGAGATGAGAATCCTGAGCTCAGGAGTTTGAAACTAGCCTCAGCAAGAATGAAAGTCTGAGTGTACCAAAAATAGAAAAACTAGCCAGGCATCATGGCAGGTATGGAGGCTGAGGCAAGAGAATCGCTTAAGCCCAAGAGTTAGCAGTTGCTGTGATCTATGATGCCACGGCACTCTACCTAGGGTGACATAGTGAGACTCTGACTCAAAAAAAAAGAAAAGAAAAGAAAAGGAGAGAATCCTTCCTAACTCTTTCTACAAAGCCAGTATTACCTTGATGCCAAAGATAGGAGAGGACAGAGCAAAAAAAGAAAATTATAAACCAATATCCTTATAGGCATTGATGCAAAAATCCTCACTAGGACCCTAGCAAACCAAATTTGACAGCACATCAAAAAGATAATTCACCATAATCAAGTAACGCTCATTTAGTAACTAAATTATTGTAGTAAATGGTTACATAGGCTAGCAACTCTAAGCAGGTAACCTGTGCTCTTTAACTCTCAATGTCTTTGTCTGTAAATGGAAATAAAAATTGTGGTTATTTCACAGAGTTGAGGCTAGGCGTAAGTAAGACCATAGCAGTAAAATGCTAAAACAGTATCTGGAACATACTCCAAATGTTACTTTTACTATGACTCCTATTGGCTGCTCAGATATCACAGTTGTTTTGTCAATTATACTTTGCTTTGAATTTATATACTATTCCCTCACTCAGCAAATATTTACCAAGTATCTAGGATACACCAAGCACTACTGTAGGTGCTGGGGTTAGATTCAGTCCCTGCCCTGAGATTGTTCACAGATAAGAGGTTGTTGGTATAAATGGGTCAGGAGAGAGAGCTGCAATACCCCTGCAGGCATTAGGGAGCCTTTCAGGAGAAGATGTTTGATCTTCTTTAAGGACGAGTTTGCCACCTGGTTGATGGAGAGCGAGGAAAGAACCTCATATCATTACAGCCTCAGGGAATAGCCGGGCAGAGGCAAATTGCACAGAAACCTGTAATGTGGGAAGGTGGAGGTGAGAAAAGAAGCCACAGAGGGAGCCTGAAACTAGACTGCAAAGGCTCTTATAACTAAATCACAAGCTTCCTATCTGTCCCCCAGGGTAATTAGCACAAGGCTTAATTCAAAAAATTACTTTGATTGATTTCTTTATCCCCTTTGATATGTATGGAGAAAATGGACTCACTCTCAGCTTTTTTTATCACCACTATATGTTTTATTTTACTTCAGATTAATATTAGGGCACATATGATTAGGTTACATTGTTTTTGTTAAGAAAAAAGTCCAAGTTGTATTTGAGTCCTTCACCCAGGAGGTGTGCCATCTACCCTTGAATTGTACTTGTTAAGTGAGAGTTTACTGAGCCTCTTCTCCCCCCTTCTTAAATGTATATGTTTTTAGTTCCCAAATCCGTGTTTCCAGTTTTCTTTTCTCTACCATAAGCCCCACATCACCAGACACCTGTGTAGTTGAAATATTAAGATTCTTCCATCTCAGTACTTCCTACTGACCCTGCACTCTTCCCTTAGTCGGACAGCTAGACTACAGGACATTTCAACGCCTTCATAAGTGGGAAAAGGGGCCAAGGCAGGTGGATTGATTAAACTCAGGAGTTTGAAATGAGCCCAAGCAAGAGTGAGACCCCACCTCCACTAAAAATAGAAAAACTAGCCAAGCCGTAGTGATGCACACTTGTAGTCCCAGCTTTGCAGGAGCTTGAGGCAAAAGGATCACTCAAGCCCAAGAATCTGGGGTTGCTGTGAGCTGTGATGCCATAGCACTCTACTCAGGGTGATGGACTGAGACTGTCTCAAAAAAACAAAAGTGGACAGCAGGGCACAGTGGCTCAGGGGTGTAATCCTAGCACTCTGGAGGCCGAGGCAGGTGTATTGCCTAAGCTCAGGAGTTCAAGACGCGAATGAGCAAGAGTGACACCCTTGAGTGACACCCATCTTTAAAAATAGCTGGGTGTTGTGGCAGGCACATGTAGTCCCAGCTATTTGGAAGGCTGAAGCAAGAGGATCACTTGAGCCCAAGAGTTTGAGGTTGCTGTGAGCCATGATGCCATAGCGCTCTACTGAGGGTGACAAAGTAACACTCTGCCTCAAAAAAAAGCATACATAAAGTGGGAAAAGGGCTTTTGACATTTAAAAGTCCAGGCTTGGGGCACCATCTTCTTTCAACAGCTGTGAGTTGAAACAGCTGTTTCAACAACAGATGTTGTTGAGCTGAACCTTCAACTTTCTGAGGAGAGTATCCAGGCTTCCGAGTTCCTAGCAGGTCCCTTTGCAATAAAATAGACCAATAGCTGCAATCAACTGCAATCCTACTATACCTTCATGATGTTTCACTTGGCCAGAAATGCACTAAGCACTTAGAAGATTCGAAACATTCAATAAAGTATGACAAGACAGAACCATGTAAAACACTCGACAGATTTTCATGATAAATATGGTAATCTTGTGCTTGCCAATGGAACCACTTTTTGTATTGTTGCATGGTGTTTACAATCACACAGACTGGGATAAAATGGAACGTCTCCTGTTGGCAGAGTTATCCTCCCTGCAAAAATAAATAAGTAAAAGTCCAGGCTTTGGAGGGACCCAGGAGACATAGGAAAATATTTTGATGTGTGTATCAGAGCAAGTTTCCCCACTACTGGGCCCAGATGAAGGCTGCCTGCAGTGGAAGGAGAAGTCCAGACTGGGGAGGGAGTCTATGATAAAAATCATTAGCAGGTAGCAGCTGAGAAAGGAGGCCTGTGCCCTGTCTGTCTCTTTTGACTTGGCCTCGGGATGGTGGTGGGAAATGAAATTGCTGATAGGTTTGGGGAAGCTGATGGCAGAGGACACTCAGCCCCAGTCCTTTTATAGACCCCAGAAGCAACACAGCTGAAAGTGGGCATAGCTATGTGAGGTTCTGAGCAGCTGGGGCCACACAGCATGTAGGCAGTAGAATGAGTTCCCTGAGAGGCACAGAGAAGTTTCAAGGAACAAGGGCCACTCAGCCTCGAATCCAAGACAGTACAATACGGGGGGCTCGATGTGAGCCCTCTGAAACTTAGGGGCACCCATAAGGGAAAGTAGAAGAGACTCCTAAATAACTACTACAGTACTAATTTAATTTTCTGTCACCTAATTTTCTGTCACCAGAGAGAAATAGGACTTACAGAAAAGTAAGTTTACTTTTTTCTTTTAAATTTCAGATTAATATGGGGATTAGACTACATTAGGTTACATAGTTACATAGGTTACATAGTTTGCTTTTGTACAGTTAAAGTCCAAATAGTAGAATGGTCCTTCACCCAGGAAATGGCAATATACCTGTTCGGTGGGGATTTACCCAACTCCTTCCCCTCTCTCTTGAATTTCACTGAGTTTTCTCTCATGTGATCTTGTAACCTCATTACTAGGTATCTACCCTAAAGGAAAAAAAAAATCAGTTTACCATAAATTTACTTTTTTTACACATCTGGAGCTTGGGGATACCCTTAATACTTACATAAAAAAATATTAAGTGTAGTAAACTTTAAATTCACTATTTGCCACATTTATCTCATTAAATGCTCTCTGGGCACACACTAGAGTGCAAGGCACCTCAAAGAATGGGAGAGATAGACACATAAATACGTGCATAGTCCAAGTAAAGGCACATGTTTTGAGAACAGATAGGAGACACATGTGGATTCTGACTGATGGGAGGGAAAGCCCTTCAGCAAGGGGTGGCGTGGGTCTGGGCTTGGAGAGAGATGAGTGGGAAATTGCTAGGGAAACAGAAGAAGTTTCTGGCTGTCGAAGAAGTTGGTGGAGTTTAGAACACAATGCTGGAGGGAAGGATCCACAGGGGACCGAAGTGTCCCACTGTCCCAGCCTCCCTCTTTATGCAAGGACACCTCCATTCTCCACATTCTTAGGGTCATGTTTTGCCCCTCTCCTTTCATAGTCAAACACTTTGCAAGACTTACGGTTTAAAATAATGATAGCAATAATAATATCATTTAGGGAACTGGTGTTTTTTCCTAAATTGTCTTCTATATCCTTATAGTAATTCTAAATATAAGAATTTTATCCCATATAGGAGTATTATTATTTGATTTTCCATCCTTTTACCCTATTCCTAACAGTATCTAACTAACTAAGATTTTCCATGATGGCTAGGTACAGTGACTCATGCTAGCACTCTGGGAGGCTGAGGCAGGAGGATGGCTTGAGATGAGGTGTTTAAGACCAGCCTGAGCAAAAGTGAGACCCCCCCCATCTTCACCAAAAATAGAAAGAAAAACAAAAACAAACAAACAAACAAAAAAAACTAGGCAGGCATTGTGGCAGGTGCCTGTGGTCCCAGCTACTCAGGAAGATCACTTGAGCAGAGATGGGGCTCAAGAGTTTGAGGTTGTTGTGAGCTAGGCAGATACCACTGTACTCTAACATGGGTGACAGAGTGAGACTCTGTCTCAAAAATATATATATATATCTTCCAAGATGTTCTATATCATCCAAAGTGGCCATGTTTTCATTTTAATCTAAACCTCCAGAATGATCTTGCCTTTCTATTATTTCCCTGTTTCACGTAGCTATTACTATTCACACTTCTATTCCTTGATATAATTTTTAAGCTAAAATTTAATTGTTCAAGAACCTACTCGCTCGCTGACTCCTGTCTGTCTACCTCTCATTTGCTGCCTCGTATAGGATTTTATTCATGCTGTTTTCTCTTCCTTTTCCGGGGAATATCCTACTCAACCTCTGCCACCACCCCCAGTACAATCTGTTGTTTAAATCATATCCATTCTTCAAGACCGGGCTAAAATGCTGCCTCCTACATAAAGCCTTCTGAGAGTCTTCCCGTCATAATAACTCATTTCCTCTTTTCCATCCCATTATTTCTATGTCTTTTATATGGTTGTGTTTAAATTCTATCTGCATTTTTCTTCTGCTGCAACTAGATTGTAGACCTGTATCTTACACCATTTATGTGTCATGTGTATCATTGCTCACCTTACAGAATTTTACTCATACATGCATTTGTTGGATTGAATCTGATGGAAACAAATCCAAATTTCTCAATCAGGTGCTCAGGGCCATCCCTTCCCACACTCTGTTCCTCCAGCATATACACTAGATTTTTATGGGGCCATGATCATTAACACAATCATTTCCTCTTCTTCTCCCCTAGTTATTTTCTCCTGAAACAGAGTCAGAAGGAACTAGATGAGCATGTGGCAGGCAGAACTGCCCTTATGCCTGGCAGTGTCCTCAACAGCCACAGAGTGGAGGGGGTGAGGAAGAAGGGAGGAAGCCCTGGCCTTCCAACCATCATAGCAGCCTCCTGCAGGGAACCCCGAAGCTGTGGACAGCCACAGTTTCAGGGAGCTGATATCACTGCATCTGAAGCTGAGAAGAAAAAGTCAGACCCAGCCAGCCTTATCAAGAGTGAGACTCTGATTACTAAAAATAGGAAAATTAGCCAGGTATTGTGGCAGGCACCTGTTGTCCCAGCTACTTGGGAGGCTGAGGCAGGATGATTGCTTGAGCCAGAAGTGTCAGGTTGCTATGAGCTCAGCTGATGCCATGGCACCCTAATCTGAACAGCAGAGTGAGACTCTGTCTCAAAAAAGAAAAAAAGTTATACCCAGGTTCTAGCAGATTTTCCAAAGAAAGGAAAAGAGGAAATTCACATGTAGAAAGGATTCATGGTGATATTTTGCTGATTTTCTTTTCATATTGATGGGGAGAGGTTAATGAGGAGGAAAGTCTCTGAGTCAATTAAGGTATATGTGAACAAATCACTAAATTTCTCTGTTTAAAAGATGTCAGGAGGAGGAAAAGACTAAGTCTTTTTAATACAAAAAAAATTCACTGTCTAAAGAACTGTTGTAAAGGGGTGAACCTTACATAAGTTAATACACAAGTTATATCCAGAGAAAACACATACAACCATATGCTGACCATATCCCACACGCCAGTGCTTAGAAGCATTAACTAAACTTCTTAAGTATGTTGAAGCTAAAAGCAAAGCGTTAGTCCTTGGGATGGTGCCTCAAATATCTTACTCTAGTCTACCTTCTACAATGCCAGTAACTCTACATAGAAAAGAATTTGCAAGAACAAGAGTAATTCCAGAGCCTTAACTCTTAGAGAGATATAGATATTTAATTTTTACTAATCAGGAACAAAGAAAGAATAGACATTTCTAGCTACCCAAACTAACAAGAAGCAAGAATATGTTATATAGTGTGACTTTCTCATTTTGATGATGAGGAAAAAAAAATCAGTTCCAAAAAGACTGAATGATTTGCACAAGGTCATCAAAGACACTGATGCAAACATTCAAAACACAGAAAAGCCCAAAGAGAAATCATATTATCCCATTTGTGCCTTGCATCCCATTATTGGAATGGTAGTGCCATGAAACCAGAAACCATATACGTAATGCTTTACAAATAATACTTCATTTTGTTCTGAATAATCCTGTCGGGTATTATTATGGGCAGCCTTTTCCAGATGAGAAACGGGAGGCCTAAAGATATGAACTAGCTCAGCAAGATGGCACAGTTAGACTGTTGGTCAATCATCATAGGTTGAACATACTTCCTTACCACTGTTCTTTCTTAAAACCCTGCTAAAATAATACTAAAGGGGAGCACATTTGGACCCCAGCTTCTGGGACGCCTCAGGAGAAGGGCGCACTGGTTTTTCCTTTATCAGGCCAAAGATGCCTCTCTTTGAGAATACATTCAGTCCGAAAAAGATGCCTCCTTGGTAGTCTGCTTCTCTCTCCAACCTGCATTCTCTGGATAGGTCAACCTGGGAGGTGGAGCTGGGCCTTGATTATGGAACCCCTACAATGAACCTGGCGGGGCAAAGCCTGAAGTTTGAAAATGGCCAGTGGATAGCAGAGACAGGGATTAGTGGAGGTGTGGACCGGAGGGAGGCTCAGCACCTTCGCAGGCGGAACCAGCAACTTGAAGAAGAGAACAATCTCTTGCGGCTGAAAGTGGACATCCTGCTAGACATGCTTTCACAGACCACTGCTGAGTCCCATTTAATGGAGAAGGAATTGGATGAACTGAAAAGTGTCAGTCAGAGGAGAAAATGAAGACCTCAGAAACTGTCATTAGGAGAGCAGGGACAAAAGGGGATATAGTCTTTTGGGGAAGTCTAGGATGTGGCTGAGCAGGGGTTTTTTGTTTTTTTGTTTGTTTTTTAAGCCAAACTAGTGTATTAGGTCCTGTGAAAGAGTGTCACCTCACCCTGGGTTGCCAGTAGGAAGGTGCGTGTGATGGAGGAGACCAAGATTCCAGGCCAGAGCAGAGTGGTGACTAGCAAGGTGCTCCAGGTGCTCCATAGCCTCGGGATGCCAGGCTGTAAACCAGACCTCGGGGAGCCTTTGGGTACTCACTACACACAGATTCTGGCACATGTCCCAGAATCACTCCACTGGACACTGCTGGGACTGGTGTTGGGGGGGGGGGGTGGCACCAGTTCTACAGAGCCCTGTTTGAGGGGTTCTCAGATGAGTGGCTCTTCTGCTTCTCTGCCCCTTAGGCCACTCTCCCAGCCTTGAAAGAATTGTGTCCCAAATCCACGACCCCCTTTGACTTCAGCTTCCCAGCAGCAAACACCAGCCTTCCGTGGCAACAAGGTATTTTTGTGCTCCTTTTCTATGTACACTACTATTTTATTAAACGATGTTAAAATAAAAAAAATAATAATAATAATACTAAAGGGATTTTTAAAGCCATAAAATTACAAGAACAAAAGAGAATATGGAAGTAAACAATAGCAATGAAATCTGGGAACCTGGAAAGAGAGGGACAAGTATAGATGGGGAGAGCTTGACATCCTCTGAAAATGGGGTACAGGTGGGACTAAAAGTAGATTTTCCTGCTCTTTTTCCCATCTTGCAAGATGGCGGGTGAAAAAGTTAAGAAGCTAGTTAGTAGAGAGAAGAGAAACCAAGAAGGGGAAGCCCCACCGCAGTGGAAATCCTGTTCTTGTTAGAGAATAGGCAGATTATCTGGGCCAGGCTGGAGCAGGAGGATGGAGGGCTCTGCCCAGTGGGGTGGGGCTATCTCCAGACAAAAGATGCCACCAATACATGACCAGATGAGTTTAGGCCTGCTGAGAGACTGCTACTTTTGAAAGAAAGCTAGTGATGAGTTAGTAATAAGGACATATGTAAATAAATGAAGAAAAGATGTGTATAAGAAAGAAAAGACAACTATATAATGCACCTCATGGCCTAATTGTGAATAATAATCACAGTCATAGGGCATAAGTGCTGAAAGCCAAAATCATAATCTTGCTCTATTTGGAGAACAGAGAGAGGAAGTGAGCAGGGAGGTTTAAGAACCGAAGGCCAAACCAGGCATGGTGGTGCACACCTATAATCTCAGCTATTCCAGAGCGCAAAGTGGAAGGATTGCTTGAGCCCAGGAGTTGGAGGCTATAGTATGCTACAATCAAGTCACTGCATTCCAGCCTGGGCAACATAGTGAGATCTTGTCTCTAACAACAAAAATAAATTGACAAACAAAAAACAAAACTGAAGGCCACATCTCCATTGAACAATTCTTACAAATGGCAAGAAGGATAAGGAGATTCCCCGTCTCCAGGTTTACTGGGTCCTGCTTCCCTGCCAAGTGGCAATAAGTTTGAACCACAGCATCTGGTTGTCCAAGTGTCCTTAGGATGAAGAGGTCAGCCCATGAGTTAGTTTTCAAATCATGATGGCTTTTAGAAAACAGCCAGGCCGGGTGAGACCAGAAAAAAGAGAGAAAAAAAAAAAAAAAGAAAAAAGAAAAAAGAGAGGGAGTGGCGGGAAAGCAGAAACCTTTTTATAGCTCTCCACAAAAGCCAAGGAGTTCTCCTCCACAAATCCTGACCTTTACTGACCTGGTGACCTTGTTACCTAACGTCAACTTAACACTTTAGAAATGGTCCTGGCTGGTTCCATAACCTCTGTCACTCACAACTAACAAATATATCTTTAAAAGGGTTACCTTGTGGCCCCAAATTGGCAGATTCTTTCCTTTGAATTCATATATTACCGAAAAATCTCTTTGGTATCTATTAACAAAATCCAAGCGAATTTGAAACCATTTTCACTAACACAAGATACTCACACAAACTTCTCTAGAGAGTCTAGGTTAATACTCAAGTTTGGAAGCTGAGTATATATCATATAGATAGTCACAGAGCAAACAGTAAATGACCCTGAAATCTTTTTTTTTTGTTATTGTTGTTGCAGTTGCCACTGCTATTTTTTTCAGCTGGCCGGGGCTGAGTTCAAACGTGCCCCCCTTGGTATATGGGGCCAGTGCCCCACCCACTGAGCCACAGGCACCGTCTGACCCTAAAATCTTTTATGCTGCTATCCAAGGAGAGAAGACAGGATAGTTGGAAACTTAAATTCTAGGGGTTCAAATAAATTCTTTCTTTGGAGGAATTGTCAATAGTCTCTCCGGTGTATGGAAAGATGCCTAGAGAGAAAGACTAGGGGGCCTGAATAAGGCATAGTCATCCTCTCTTAATAGTGGGTCAAGCATCTAAAGATTAAAAATGACCTATTTAGAGTGAGGACTTTCTACATGAAAATGGGCAACTAACAATCACGCGGTATTCAGTGGGGTTATTAAGTTTCAATTTTGACTGGGGAACAGTGGCTCATGCCTATAATCTTAGCCCTCTGGGAGGCAGAGGCAAGTAGATTGCTTGAACTCAGGAGTTCAAGATCAGCCTGAGCAAGACTGAGACCCAATCTAGAAAAACTAGCCAGGAGTTGTGGCAGATGCCTATTGTCCCAGCTACTTGGGAGGCTGAGGCAAGAGGATTGCTCAAGCCCAAGAGTTTGAGGTTGTTGTGAGCTATGATGCCATGGCACTCTACCCAGGGTGACAGAGTAAGAAAAAAAAAATTTTTTTTTTTTCAATTTTATTCAATGCAGGAATGTCATCAAAAGAAGTATTATATACAATCCTCAGCCCTCACGTTCCTCACATTTACTGGGAAGACATTTTATTTCTCAAGGGATTTATCAGATCAAGGTTCTATCTGGCTGGTCTTCAAATCCAAATAAAATACAACCCACATTCACCAAGGCTCTCTTATAAGAGTGGGCTGTGCTTCCAAGTTCTGGTCATCAGACTTCCTTCCTTAAATCAATTCAATTCAGCTACACTGTGCTGGATGTTAGAAATTCAGAAGTAAATAAAGCATAACCCGTAACCCCAAGGAGTTCAGAGTGAGGGAAAGAGAAGCTGACTTGTAAACAAATAAGTGAAATGAAAGGTAGTGTGAGTCAGTGGAGGGCAGGGAGAAAGCACACAGCAGTGTGGTGGGGGCAGGGAACTGGTTGGAAAGGATTGCATATGGAGAGCGTGGCAGTGTGCTGCCCTGCCTCTAACATGGTCCCAAGTAGCCTCCTCTTCTGTATTCACACCCTGTACAGTCCCCTCCTGCACTGTACCAGAGTCAGTCGTTGTGAACTATAGAATATAGCAGAAATGTTGACGTGTGAGTTCAGAGTCTAAATTAGAAAAGACATTGTTGCTTCTGCTTTGCTCTCTTGGACCACTTGTGATGGGGAAAGCTCATAGCTGTCTTGAGGACACATAAGCAGCAGCAGAGGGCTCCCAATGGGGAGGAATTGATGTCTTCCTCCGACAACCAGCATCACTTTGATGAGTCACCTGGGAAGTGCATCATCCAGGCCCAGTCAGGACTTCAGATGTCTGCAGGCCCAGGTGACATCTTGACTGCAACAAAGTGAGAAACCCTAAGTTAAGATGCTCCTGAATTTCTAACCCACTGTGACAGGCAGAATGACACCACTTTCCTGAGACATTCATGTGTAATCCTCAGAGCCTGTGAACATGTTACATTACATGGCAAGTGGAAACCAAAGTAATGGGTGAAATTAAGATTGTTAATCAACTGACCTTAAAATAGGGAGACTGTCCTGGGTCATCCAGCTGGACCCAAGATAATCACAAATATCCTTAAATGTGAAAAAGTAAAACAGAAGAGGAGATAAGAGTAAAGTGATGTGAGAACTTGACTGGTTGTCACCAGCTGTGAAGATGGAGAAAGAGCCATGACACAGGAATTCAGATGGCCTCTCGGAACCAGAATGTGCAAGAAAATGGACTCTCCCTAGAGCCTCCAGGAAGGAGTGCAGCCCTGCTGGCACCTCAATTTTAGCCTGGTGAGACCCATGTCAGTCTCCTGAATTACTAAGCTGTATAATGCGATAAATCTGTGTTGTTTAAGGCACTATATTGGTGTTAATTTGTTATAGCAGCAGTAGAAAACTAATACACCCACAGAAACTGTAAGGATTAAAAAATGTTTATTGTTGGGGCGGTGCCTGTGGCTCAAAGGGGTAGGGTGCCAGCCCTATATGCTGGAGGTGGCGAGTTCAAACCCAGCCCCGGCCAGAAACTGCAAAAAACAAACAAACAAAAAAACCCCCACTGTGTTGTGTAGTGGGATAGACCTCCCTGAAAGGCCACTGTTGGGCTGTGGTCCTCAGAAAGATTTCTGAATAAAACCAACTTAAAAAAAAAAATGCTTATTGTTATTTTAGGACATGAATGAGGAGGTAATTTGATATTCAGAAGCAGGTAACCAATACAGATTTTGATTGTGGGCTTCTGAAAGTGGGCTTCTGCCAAAATAAAAACCTAAAATATAAGAGAAATTTGGAACCAGACAGCGAGAAGAAACCAGGGCTTTAAGGCGCATACCAGTAAAAGCCTAAAGGAATCTGAAAAAACCAACAGTTGAAGCCTGCTGGCCCTTGAGGAAGCCTCCAGTGAGATCTTAAAGGAAAATTAGGAACATTTCATTGGAAACTGGAGGAAAAGTGATCCTTGTTATGTAGTGGCAGAAATTTTAAGCAACACCGTTGCCCATAGTAACAGGAAAGAAATAAATGTATCTGACAGAATGAACAATATTTGATAGCATAACAAAGTGACCCTAGTCAACAATAGGTTATGGGATACTTTAAAATAAAGAGAAGAGTGGAATTAGAATGTTCCTAACACAAACAAATGATAAATATTTCAGGTGATGGATACTCCAGTTATCCTGATTTGATTAATACAAATTGTATGCCCCTATCACAACATCATATGCATCCTATAAAGATACAACTATTAGGTGCCCATGATAATTTAAAATCAAAAATTTAAAAATAAATGTATCTAGTGAACTAAACTAAATGATGAACTAGTTAAGATTTCCTGGCAGAGCAGTGAAGGTGTCACCTAGTTTCTCCTCACTACTTACAGAAAAATGTGTGCTATTTGTAGTACAATATGAGAAGACAAAGATAAGCAAAAGATGGTAAATAAGTCTCAAGAATTATTGGGTTTGAAAATTCCCTACCTCTCTAGATGACAGACAAGTTAAAATTAAGAAATTGTGGGTGGTGCCTCAAAGGAGTAGGGTGCCAGCCCCATATACCAGAGGTGGTGTGTTCAAACCCAGCCCTGGCCAAAAACTGCAAAAAAAAAAAAAAAAAAGAAAAAAGAAAGAAAGAAAAAGAAAAAAAGAAATTGCTTCTGGGAAAATGTAAAGTCCTAGGTATTCACAGGAGAACGAGGTGTATATAAAGAGAAGCCCACTGCAGAATCCTTTAAGATCTCACAAAGATTCAAGGTAGTGCATCAGAAAGCCTTCCAGTTAAAAAAAGGTGGCTTATCTGGAAGCCTTGGGATGCAGTAACTCGGTTTGGCATGTGGGAGAGACATGAAACATTGGGAACTAGGATAGACTGTGGACAGCCAGGTTCCAAGATGATCTCCCAGTGATTCTCTCATCCTTGTATTCGCATCTCTGAGTAGCTCCCACTCAGCGTGTCAGGGTTGATCTCTATGACAAACAGACTATGGCAGATGTAATGGTGCGTGACTTCTTTAACTAGGTCATTAAAGACATTGTCACTTTTGCCTTTTTCTCTTGGATCATTCTGTTGTTAAATCAAAAAGTAAACAAAACCCATCCACATGAGGCAATTGTTATTGAGCTAAGTAGAAGGGAGAGAGGATAGATGGGAAAGTGGTTACAAAAGGAGCAAATAGTGTAAAAGAAAAGTGTGTCTTAACTAGGAAGCAATTTGTTCCTAGGACTTAAAAATACCTCCATACAATAGTCTTTCCTTATCTCTGGTTTCATTCTTCACAGTTTCAGTGACCCAGGGTCAACCTTGGTCTGAAAATACCATACGGAAAAATTCCAGAAATAATTCATAAGTTTTAAATCATGCACCGTTCTGAGTATTGTGATGAAATCTCAGGTCACCCTGCTCTGTGCCAGCACCACCTCCTCACTGTGAATCATCACTTTGTCCAGATTATCCACTGCTATAGATGTCACCTGCCTGTTAGTCACTTAGCAGCCAACTCAGTTATCAGGTTGATTATCCTTGTGTTTGAGTAACTCTTATTTTACTAAATAATGACCGCAAAGTGCCAGATTGCAGGCAATTTGGATAGCCCAAAGAGAAGCAGTCAAGTGCTTCCTTTACAAGTGCAAAGGTGAAAGTTCTTGATTTAATAAGGGAAGAAAAAAAATTGTACGCTGAGGTTGCTAAGCTCTATGGTGAGAATGACTCTTCTGTGAAATTGTGAAGAAGGGAGAAGAAATCCGTGCTCCTTTTGCAATTTGTCACTCAAATTGCAAAAGTTATAGCCACAGTGCATGATAAGTGCTTGGTTAAGATGGAAAAAAGCATTACATCCATGGGAGAAAAACACAAATTGAAAATGTGTTCTGACTAATGGCAATATGTTGCTCCAGAAAGCATTGAGCCTGTAGGAAGACTTTGACAAGAGATCCCCTGAAACAGGTGAAACCAGACCATTGACTGCAGGTAAGGGATAATTATACCAACTCAGGAATGGGTTTGGACTGAAAAATATTTAAAAACATCATAGATGAGATTTGGTACAATCCATGATTCCAGGCATCCACTAGGGGTCTTGCACTCAATCTTCTGGGATTAACAGAGGACTACCATAATGATAATAGCCTTGATAGCTAACAGCTAAATGTTTATTATGTTCCATATGTTTTTATCCTTACACCCCTAAGAGATAGATAGTTACTGTCTCTATTTCACTGAGCACAACAGCTCAGGTTCAGAAAGGGTAAGCATACTGCTCCTGGAAAGTATTCTTTTTTTTTTCTTTTTTTGAGACAGAGTCTCACTATGTTGCCCTCAGTAGAGTGCTGTGACGTCACAGCTCACAGCAACCTCCAACTCTTGGGCTTAACAGATTCTCTTGCCTCAGCCTCCCAAGTAGCTGGAACTACAGGCGCCTGCCACAACACCTGGCTACTTTTTGGTTGCAGTTGTCATCGTCGTTTGGCAGGCCCAGGCCGGGCTTGAATCCGCCAGCCTCAGGATATGTGGCCGGCACCCTACTCACTGAACTATAGGCGCCGAGCTGTGAAAAGTATTCTTTCTGTGTCGCTTTGCCATAGACTTTTTCTCTGACCAGACTGTGAAGGCTTATTGACTTCACTCTCTCTGACAGCTTTTACCAGTATTCATTGGTTTTCTTTCTGAACAGAGGTTTGGTGGGGACTATATGTTTACTAATTCTCCAATTAGTTCACTGTTTGTTCTCCAATTTTTCTGAGATTATGAGCATGCAGTCTTTTTATTTTCTTTGTTTTTTGAGACAGAGTCTCAAGCTGTTGCCCTGGGTAGAGTGCCTCAGCCTCCCAAATGGGACTGCAGGCGCCTGCCACAATGCCCAGTTATTTTTTGTTGTTGTTTTTGTTGCAGTTGTCATTGTTGTTTAGCTGGCCTGGGCTGGGTTTGAACCCACCAGCCTCGGTGTATGTGGCTGGCACCCTACCCACTGAGCTTCGTATTTGCAGTCTTATGAGCATACAGTCTTATGAGGAACAATGGCAGATAAAAGTCAGTAAAATTGTTACTCTCATAAATTTGTAACTCAGAAACGGCTTACAGTTTATTGGTATAATGAATGAAAAATAACCCAGGCCAATTTCTGATGGTGAAATTCCAGAGCACTGATAATCCTAAAAGCATTCAGAGAGAAAAAACAAGCCACACACTCCTAAGGAATTAGAAGTCAGAGTGGTCTACTGGACTCTTTAATGCAAATTGATGCCAGAAGTCAGTGGATACCTCCAAAATTTTGAAGGATGATGATTTTCAATTGAGAATTCTGTATCTTGCCATACTATCAATCAAGCATGTAAGTGGAACAAATCAGATATTCAAGGACCCAAACAATACATCTCAAGCACCTTTCCTTGGAAATCTATTCCAGGATTTTTTTATGTTAGTAAAATAAAGAAATAAGCAAGCATGGGCATGGGTGTGGTGGCTTATGCCTGTAATCCTAGCACTCTGGGAGGCCAAGGTGAGTGGATTATTTGAGTTCATGAGTTCAAGACAAGCCTGAACAAAAAAGTGAGACCCTGTCTCTACTAAAAATAGAAAAAGTAAGGCAAGAGGATCACTTGAGCCCAAAATGGAGGTTGCTGTGAGCTATGACACCATAGCATTCTACCGAGGGCAACAACTTGAGACTCTGTCAAAAAAGAAAAGAAAAGAAAAAGAAAAACTATCCAGGAAACATGGCTCTAACACAAGAGATCTAAAAAGGAAAGTCCCAGGATAACAGTATAAGCTGAGTAACCAGCCCAGACTGGAGGAGGGAGACACAGGCCTCTGGCTGGGGGAAGGTGCATCATGTCTTTTATTCTATATACATGTGTGACTTTAGTAACATTTACATTAATATTTAAGATCCGGTTTAACTATTTTGTCCTCCACCTAAATACATTCCTACCCAACCAAGTCCCCCAGCTCTCTGCAGCCTTATCAGCATTTGTTTATATGTCCACCTCCACAGTTACGATGTGAGCTCTATGAGGGGCCATGTCATTTCATCAAGATTTTCTCAGCATCCTGAAGAGAGCTTATTTGGATAGTAAGAGAGCTTACTTTAATTCGTTTGCCAAATTAAACCAAATGCTGATTAAGACAGCCACCCAAAAGCAATTCCTCAAAAAGAGTGTTATATATTTACATAATAGAATTTCAAATCAGAAAAAAAAAATCCCGTTTCAAGCAACTAAAATTTCAGGAATATTCTTTTTTTTTTTTTTTTTTCACATGAAAAGTCTTTATTAATCCTCTTGTGAAAAATCTATACAATGGCTGCAGATAACATCACTGTGCAGTCTTTAGTCCTTCGCCTGTTATCCAATCTCCAGCTCACTTCTTTTTGCCAGCACCAACATTAGCCTTTGCAGTCCCCCTGACTTTCTTCATTCTGTTCTTGCGTTCCTTTCACTGCTTTCTTGATGTCTTTTTCTTCTCATACAGGCCATGCCTTGCAAGTCTATGTTTGGGTTCATTTTTCTTTGCATAATCCAAAGAATCGTAAATCA
>CAUYPK010070491.1:0-17456 GCA_963574355.1 Loris lydekkerianus
AATGTACCATCTTTCTGTTCCATCTTCTATCCTAACATTCTCTGCCCGTAGCAGGGGAAAAGTGCTTCACTTTTAGGAGATGAAAAGTCGATGACCACCCTCTTCTGGCTTGAAAAGTTTCAGCAGAGAGATCTGCAGTCATTCTAATACTCTTCCCTTTGTAGGTGATGAATTTCTTATGTCTGGCTGCTTTGAGAATTTTCTCCTTCATATTAACTTTAGTGAAGTTAATTATGATATGCCTGGGGGATGTCTTATTGGGATTGAGTCGTGCTGGGGTTCTGATACTGTCTGCTACCTGAATTTCAGAATCTGTTATCATGTCTGGAAAATTCTATTTCATAATTTCTTGGAGAAGGGCCTCTGTGCCTAGCAAGACCACTTCATCAGTTTCAGGGATTCCAATGAGGTGGATATTAGTCTTCTTTGAATTATCCCAGAGCTCTCCGAGATAATGATCCATTTTTGCTCTCCATTTCTCTTCCTCATTGAGAGTTTGTGAGCGTTCAAAGGCTTTGTCTTCAATGTCAGAAATCCTTTCTTCTGCTTATTCCACTCTGTTACTGAATGATTCTACTGTATTTTTCAGATCTTTGAGGGCTACAAATTCTTGCTTCAGTGTGTCAAAATCTTTGGTGGTTTTGTCTTTAAATTCGTTAAATTCTTGAGACGACAACTTTTGAATTTCTCCTCAAATTTCTAATTCTGAATTTTGAATTGCTGCTCTAATTTCTAATTCCAAATTTTCCTCCATTTTATTAATCTTGTTTGCAATCCAAATTCTGAATTCAATTTCTGACATCTCGGCCAGCTGTTTATGAATGGGATATTTAGTTACATCTGCCATATCTTTCCTTGGGGGTGTTGATCTATTCTGGTTATTTGTGTTACCAGTTTTTCCTCTGATTCTGCCCAATGAATGTTTTACACCATTTGATTTTTCCCCTGGAGCTTTGTTGAGGACCCGTACAGTGCTATGGCCTGAGAAATTGGGGTCCTGTTTGGTGTGGTGGGGCTAAGTGGTTCTGTCTTATTTTTAGCTGGTTTCTGTTTGACTCTAGTGAAACAGTTACTCTGGGTTGAAGTCTCAGCTATGGAGAAATACCAGCAATTAAGTCACCCTGGCCCCCACAGGCAATAATCGGAAAAGGAAAATCAAACCTTCCTACAACCACACACCTGGGACACCACCTGAATAGTCCTTGGGTGATTGGCTCAGTTCAAAAGGTCCAAATCAATTGTCTCAGTCAGCACCTGTCTCAGGTGGGATAGTTTAAAAGGCCTCTGGCAACTGGATTGCAGGGGTCTGGTGACTACTCTGATATGGCTTGCTCCGGTGCTCTGTGGAGTCAGGAGGAGCCACCCAGCAAATATATCAGTCTGGGAAAGTTGATGCCTCCTTCCCCACCTTGCACCTCTGTTACACCCAGTAACTGATAGCCTTGTAGTTGACTGACCCAGTTGCCCTGTAGTGAACAGATACTCCAGGGGTTTGCACCTGCCTGAATCACAAGGAAATCTATTTCTACTCAGCCAGGCCGCTGCGCTCCATCTGTATCTAGCAGGGGGTGGTGAGGCCTGACAACCTGGGGCGCTTGATGGAAGCTGGAGGTGTTCACTCAGTTCCAGCCCCGCCCCTGATTGATGTTACTGACAGAACAGAACAGAACAACTTTGTGGAAATTTCTTTCTGTCCCTGCTAAATTCCCCTGCAGAAGAGAAGCTGTTTTGAGTTCCCAGAGCCTGTGCCTCAGGCCCTGTCTTCGCTCTTGCAGGTTTGTATTCGGTTACCTGTCAGTTCTAGCCTGCTGCCTCCCTTTGTCTATAGGCTGACGATCCTGAGGCCCAGGAGCATCTTAGGCTCAGTAAAGCGGTCCTCTGGGTCAACCCTGCCCTGGGAACTTCCCAGGTCTGCGACTACATTTCTAGTCCCTGTGCTCCACCCAGGTCGGTACCACCTCAGGCAAATCCTTTACTCACAGGGCCTGAGTTTCTGTCCCATATCTGTTCCATGGTGGTTGCCACCTGAGTAGATACTCGGCCTCCTCTGGTTGCCCAGGGAGACCAGGGGTGTGGCTTCAGAATATCCGGGAGTGAGACCTATTGTTGCTAAAAGACAGCTGCTGCTCTGCACCTCAGGGCACTGCTGCTCCGGTGTGGTTCCCTCTCAGCTGACCATTGTCTCCTCACTCCCGTGCCCCAGAGTCAGCACTGACCAACTACAGTTTAGGCACTGTCCATACCCCTCGAGATATCACCCAAGAATCTGGACCTCTGGGGGGCAGGCCTCCAGACCTCAGAGTGAGAGTGGAGAGGAGTGCTGGTAGCTCAGAGCTGCAGGTAGAGAATATATACAGTTTTATACAGTTTTATGCCTGGCAGGAGAACACCATGGCACCCTAGTAGTGGAGGTAGGTCTAGTTTTTAGAGGGTCTCTCCCATGGAGTGTAGTGGGAGGACCTTTGAACTCTGCTCATTTGTTTGTGGGGCGCTCTGAGTCATTCTCATGGGGGAGGAGGCTCCTGTCCACTTGGTGATGGATTTTGTGCCTTTTGTTTGTATCCTCGGGGTCGCAGCTCACCTCAGCGGGGTTGATGTGTGTTCTTCAACCTTCTCTCTTGGTGCAGCTCAAATCCACCAGGTTACTTGCTAAATTTCTGTCCTTTAACTCTCCTTCTGGATGGGAGCCTCTGTGGAAAGCTGGCTTCAGTCAGCCATCTTGTCTCCACCCCCCAAGTTCTTCACTTTTAAGGACTCATGTAATTAGATTGACCTCCACACTCCTAGATAATCCAAGATAATTTCCCTATCTCAATTTCTCCCCTTGAGATGGAAAATTATCTTAGATTAAAAAGTCCTTTTTGCCATATTAGGTAACATAGTCACAAATTCTTGGATTAAAATACAGACACCTTAATGGACCATTATTCTATTACATGGTTCAAAGTAACTCTAGAAATATACATTAAAAGACAAAGCTCTTTCATTTTTTTCTTTTCTCTAGAAAAAAAAAACTGTAGTTTTTACAGTACTAGATTCTTCAGCTAGGAAAAAATGTAAAAACTCTTTATCCTTTCATATGATACTTGAAACCAATATGTTGGTTAAAAAAAAAAAGTCCCAAGGTTATAGTATTAGCTATATATTCTAATTAATATCCCTCCTTAATTACAAATAAAGTAGCCTGAGTTTCAACTGTAATCAATTTGTCTTCATTTAAAAAAGTATTTTCTGCGTAGTTGTGGGTTGATAATGAAAACATTTGTGTCCAGGGAACATCTCCTTCTAAATCAGAGTCATTATTGTCTAGTGAAGTCATTAACTTGGATTAATTGGGTAAGAGTGGTCTAATAATCCATGGATGACTTCCAGCTTTGGGGAGAGCTCTTAGGAGAGAAATAGTTTAAAAATGATTTCTGTTATCTTTAGAATAATATATAAATTTAAGTTCCATGAAATCAAGAACAGTATCTTCTTTGGTTCACCGCAAAGGAAAATGCCTGTCACACAGTAGATGTTGAATAAATACTTTTAAAAGTACAAAGAACTATTGAATTAGTGAACATATTGACCAAGAAATATTGAAGTATAAGACAACCTAGAAAAAGCTAAGAAGAAAGATAAATTATGATTTAAATATTTCACATTATTCTATTCTGCATTACGTTGTTTTTGTATTGTCTCTTACAAGGGAACATGGTGACCAGTTTGGAACATTTAATTTGCAGTAGATTTGAATCTGCTTTGCATATAGAACTTCTAATTATTTTACATCATTAATCTACTTTGTCTATTGACGGTTGTTCAGATACATGTTAAATAAATGATTAGGTATCTTCAGAGATTTCAGAAATAATAAAAAAAGGTAATCAGATTAAATCAAACATTATTCTAGTGCTCTTGAGGTAAAAGTTGCAAGAAACACACTTTACCTTTTTTGAAATGAACAAAGGAAGAACATTCTCTGAAGTTCATTGAAGGCAAATGTTCTCATGTTCTCTAACTTTAAAAAGCCCTGCCTACCAAAGTAGACCAGTCATACTCCTAAAATAGGTGTTCCAGTTCTCACAGTTTGTCTCACTCTCAATACCATCATCTACCTCATCCTATGAAGCAGGTCTTATGAAGAACAAACTCCATAAAGGTCTATAAGAGAAGGGGAGGTAGAAATGCCCTGCAAAGCACTTTCTTTGCTACCAGCTTATTCTGTAGCAGCAGTTGCAGTGATGTGGACTTTCTCTTACTCAAAATGATGTGGGTTCTTTTTTAACTTCCTTAATTACATTCTGACTGAATAACATGCTTTGGCATTGCATTGTCTGCAGAATTAATCTGGATAGTTATTTATCAGAACACTATATCCCAACATGATTTATTTGTACCCTCATATAAATGTGAAATTTCATTAAGATATTGGTCATTTGATAAAATGTAGAAGCATTTATTCTCCTGGTTTTTACTATTCACAGTTAAATGATTAATAAATCAAAATAAGGAGATAATTGAAAAGAAGCAAAATAGTTTTGGCAAAAAAAGATGTAGAAAACAAGAATGAACTCAAGCTTGAGGCCATTTCTTTAACCAAAATAAAAGAGTTGGAAAAGGAATATGGCAGAGAAGAACAGTATCTGAGATGAGCATTAGATGTGGTTTGTTCCAAGGGTTTAATGCACTTGGAATCTCTAGACCAGTTGTTTTTCAACCTTCCTAATGCCTCCTAATGTCGTGACCCTTTGATACAGTTCCTTATGTTGTGGTGACCTCCAACCATAAAATTATTTTTGCTGCTACTTCATAACTGTAATTTTGCTACTGTTATGAATTGTAATGTAAATATCTGATATACAGGCTGTATTTTCAATGTTACAAAGGGGTTGCGACCCATAGGTTGAGAACCACTGCTATAGACTCATCATCATATTTTATATAAATAATGATTCATCCAAAAAAGAACTGAAATTCATTCTCTACTGCATTTCAGATAAAGTAGGCAATATTTTTAAACTTTGTTTTACTGAGACTGTTGTTTCTCCATATTAGTTGAACCCTAAGAAGCCCAGAGTGCAAAGATACAAGTACTTTCAAAAACTATTTAAAATATAATATCTTTTTGTGTATTTCTGCTTCATGAAAAATTGCTATTGTCGGCAGAGTAAATCTCTAATTTCACTCTAATCTATAACATGATAGAGACAGAAATTTAATAAGGAAGCAAACATGGTGTAAATATTGAAATGGTTATAAAGAGACATGACTGCATGAAAATAACTACGTGTGCCTTTTTTCTGTGACATCTTTTTTTCTGTGTCATTTTATCCATCTCCCTGTGATTTTCTCTAATATGATGATGGTCTTCACTAACATTAGAGATGAAAGGATGAATCCTTTCCCAAACATATCTTTCTTTATTCTGAATACTCCAATATGAAGTATTTGAAAAACTCAAAAGTCAGTTTTCATTAAAATAATTGAAATATTTCTGCAATTTCTGCAATACTTCAAATTTTTGTAACATTCTACATTTCACCCCTGCTAAACCAAATAGTTTAAATTAACAAAAGGTAATAGATATTCAATGATTTTTTATTTGGGTCAATGCTTTGAGGTGTGTATACAAATCACATTTTCCGTGGAAGAGAAGATAAAAATGTAATATTTTAAATTTGTGCTTCTTAGTCATTCTACCCATATAGTTGATAAGATTTATATCTAAATTTTTTTCTTTATTATCAAAAATTCCATCCCGTGTGTAGCTGGACCTCTAGGATAATGCTTGACACATAGAAGTTGATAAATACATACCTAAATTACTAAAATGCTATTTTTTCCCAAACAGAATTGTCTTTTTGCTTTCCAATAGGTTTAATATTTTTTTAAATTGATTTATTTTTATTGTTAAATCATAGCTGTGTAAATTAGTGTAATCAAGGGGTACAATGTGCTGCTTTCATATACAATCAGAAGTATTCTCATCAAACTGTTCAGTGTAGTCTTCATGGCATTTTCTTAGTTACTGTATGTAAGCATTTGTATTCTGCATTTAGAAAGTTTCACCTATACCCATTCTAAGATGCACCATAGATGTGGCCCCACCCATTACCCTCCCTTTACCCTAACCTACCCCCTCCCTTCCTCTTCCTTGGCCCTTTCCCCATAGTCTTTAGCTATTGTTGGGCTATAGCCTTTTTCATCTCAGTATATGTCTTTTTTAAATCTTCTTTTTTATCCCTCTCCCATTAGTAGCAAGACGGATAGTTTACTGTTTCAGTGATGGAAAGGACTAGAATAGACTAGAAAAAGACACTATATATATGTGTGTGTGTATATAAACACACACACACACACACACACACACACTCATTACTAAGTATATGAGAAAATTCCCAGCATCACAAATCATTAGGGAACAGAAATTCAAAACCACAAAGAGATGTCACTTCATACCCATTAGAATGGCTAGTTAGAAACAAACAATGACCAACAGAAAATACCAATGCTAGAAAAGATGCGGTAAAGACTAACATCCTTGTACATTGCTGGTTGAAATGTAAAATAGTGCAGTCACTGTAGAAAACAGTATGAAGGCTCCTCAAAAAATTAAAAATAGAATTACCATATGATCCAGAAACTTTTTTAGGTGTATACTCAAAGAATTGAAAGCAGGAACTTGAACAGATATGTGTACACCAATGGTCACGGCAGCATTATCCACAACAGTTAAAGGTGGAAATAACCCAGATGTTCATCAACAGATAAATGGACTTTTAAAATATGGTGTATACATACAAAGAAATATTATTATTCAGCCATAATGATATGGAATGAAATTCTGCCACATGCTAGAATATAGATGAACCTTGAAGGCATTATATTAAATGAATTAAGCCAGTCACAAAAAGACAAATATTGTATAATTCCACTTAGATGGAATGTAATAATCAAAGTTTATCTTACGGAAAGGATAAACAAGAAAAACAATATTCATAGGGGAATTTGAGTATATAAAGGATTTTGATGGTAAAATATATCAGTTCCAGAGGGCACAGAACTATTTCAGCAATTGATAAGGGTTGAGAAATGCTATCAGGAAAAACCATATAATGAGCTATATGGAAGAGAGGGTCTGGCAATTCTTATTACCTTCAATAACATGAGCTTCTAGTGACCAATACAAAAAACGTTATTAATCTTGGTTTTATTAGATACCAGAGAGCACTGGTGGGAAGGAAGAAATATGAGAAACTCACCAAAAACTTACCAAAAGGAAGTTGATGCTGGAGCCCCTTTTGTAAACTTTCCAGTAAAGCAGGTTTTTGCAAAGAGTAGGGGAATGCAGATGTCAAGAGAGTGTGTAAGAAAACACTCCTTATAGGAAGTTTGAATTTTCAGTCAAGTGAATACTTATCTAAAAGTGCTGTATAAAGCAGAAGAAAATAAATTACAATCATAATTTTTAAATGTATGCATTATTGGGCCCTCCAGAGAAAAGAGGGTACCTGAAAAGTTCATTTCAGTTATAATATAGAATACTTCCTCTCTCAACAAAGACAAGAACTGTAATGAATACTATTTGATCACTTTTATGTAGGGACTGTTCCAACATTTCTAAAATTATGTTTGCAGCAAATATTTGCATCTCACATGGTTACAAACATGGCAAGGACAGAAACACAAAATCTGTTAGGAGATCATCACATTCACCCAGGCAAGATATTATAGTGACTAGCAGTTTCACATCAGATGTAGTTGGATCAGAACCTAGGCATATTTTGATGATAGACCTAATAAAACTTTATGGTAGATTATATAAAGAGAGTGGAATCATTAGAAAACACCACAATTTTTGTTCTGAGGAGGTAAGTGGATGGACTTACCATATATTGAGATAGCGATTGCTGGAAGAACAAGTTTGGGAGAAGTTGGAGGATGATCAGGAGCTCAATTTTGAGCATTTTAAGTGTGAAGTTCTAATTAAATATCCATGTGGAGATGCTGAACTGGTAATTTGATACATAAATTTTAGAGAAAGTTATGGACTAAAGACATAAATTGGACTGTAGGGTGACCAGAAAGTTTGTGTGCAATTTAAAATAGGCATCTGTATATCTGTTTATATATATATATGGAGAGAGAGAGAGAGAGAATCATATGTTTATATACAAAAAATCATAAGAAAATTTAGATCATGTAAAGAATGAGATAAAAAAGATAGAAGACTAAGTTCAAGGTACAGCCAGGTATCAGGTAATCAGCTCACCTCTCAGTGGTGAAAGACCTACTCAATGACCACATTGTTCCTTATGGTCTATGGTAAACTATAGAGTGGAGGTAGAAAGTGAGAGAGTATCATTTTTATTTTAGGCAAAGAAAGAGAAAAAAATCTACTTTGTACATTTATATATTACAAAGACTTTAAATATAAGGTTTTACAGAGGAAATCATTAGCATGAAAAAATTATCCTATCATAACAAGAAGACATAATGTTAAGTAAGAAAAGCAGGATAATCAATGATATGTACATTATGATTGTTAATGTATTTGTAAGTATATTGGAAAAGACACATATAAATCAAATATGTGGGAAATTGAATCTTAATTTTCGATCAGAAATCAATTCCTTTAAACACTGTTGAACAGTAGAAGAAAAATGTATGTTTCATCTTGATATTTTAGACACTTGTAAATAACATTGTTGTCACTTTCAAATAAATTTCTTATTATGACTCGAGTACTGTTATCCCAATCACTTTTGGTACTTTTTCTCTAACCTCCCTCTTACTGCCAAAGATATTCTTCCCCAATCTTTCAAAGAATATTTTTCTGATTAAAAATTATTTTTTTTTATCTTATAATAAAAATTATCTTATTAAAAATTATTTTTCTGATAGTAAATAATTTTAATAATCAAAAGAAATATTAAATGAGTCAAAATACCTGCCTCAATTACATTACAAAGTTGTGATAGGGATTACAAAATGCAATGAGTGTAAAAATTTTAAAAAACTGTAATGTATGCTGCAAATACACTCTCATATTCTCTGATCATTGGAATGCACTAAACAAAATGGTTTCCATTTTGGATTATGTTTTAAAGACTTTGATGATCAATAGTGTACATATTTGGGCCCATGTGGGAAAATTTTATGAGAAGAAAAGTACATCATTCTACATGACCATTTGGAATTGTGGAAATTCTCTCAGGGATTGGCTGTCTCAGAAATTGCCAAGAGAAAGGCGACAGGGCAGTATGTCTAGTTTTAAAATGATTATAAGATAATATTGATATATGCCTCATCTTCCTACCTATCAGATTATGAATCACTTATATTGGTTATATACATCTTATTCATATATGAAATTAGGTCACATGATTGAACTGTATTAGTTCAGTCCCTATAGAGGTGTCTTTACCATTTCATTTCATATCATTGTTTGCTCTGATAAAGAGCCTTATAGAGATATTTCCACATTTGCGATAAAAATGATAAATATATTGCCCACAACTTTATTCAAGGCCCTTTAATTGGAAAATAAAAATAGTAGAATTTTTTCCCTCTAGAATTTGTGCCAAAAAGTATTTATATCTGCTGAGGAAAAGAAGTCTTTCTCCATTTATCAGACATGGATAGCTAAGTAATCTATCATCTTTCCCTCTTTACATTGACTTGCACAGAATGAGATTAAATTTCATGCTCACTTATGAGACTATTTCATAATTCCTTTTTCTCCCTTTTGTATATTTCCCCTTATGTATTTTCCATTTTTTAATTTTTAAATTTTCCTTTAGCTAACTAGCATTATAAGCATTTTCCAAGAGAATTTTGAAATAGATGGAGTAAATTACAAATATGGGGAAAGGGGAAAGGGAGGGGGGGAGGATGGGTGGAGGAAGGATAATTGGTGGGGCCACAGCTACGTGGGATCTTACAAAGGTACATGTGAAACTTACCAAATGTAGAATATAAATGTCTTAACATAATAAATAAGAAAATACCAGGAAGGTTATGTTAACCCGTTTGATGAAAATATTTCAAATTGTATATAAAACCAGTGCATGGTGCTCTGTGATTACATTAATATACACAGCTATGTTTTCATAAAAAAAAAAAAAAAAAATAGGAGAGATTGAGACCAAGGAAATCTCAGTCAAATAAATGAAGTAAGTGGGAGAAAATGGAGCTTTGGTCCTGACAACAGTAGATTTGGCAGCCACTTAAGGAATGAATAGGGAATGAGGGAAGACCCTTTTATCAATAGAGAGAAAGGAGGAATATGAGTGAGCAAAGAGGTTTGACACAACAACCAGGAGAACTCCACAATTTCTGATAAACCATGAATGAAAATAACGAACGTAAGAGGATAGTAACTCCAGAAACAATCCTTGAAATTTTCCTAGAAAAACAAAGTCATTTTAACAAAGACTGGGTGGTTTTCCCCTAAAATTCAACATTTTGTAGGCAGTGTTCCTTGGAAGATAAGAAAGGCTACAGAGTATACAAATAGATCCATCCCAGACAACTCACATTGTCTGAATCCTTAAATGCTGAAGAACCACTCACATGCAAGTTGCTTCTTAGCTGAATTATACCAAGCTGTGTGATAAAAAAATAACTTTGTGAACTTTCATTTAAAGAACTCAGAAATGTATAGAAAACTAAACTACTTTCTGTGTAATTAGAGATCTGATTGCTCTTTCTTAAATCCTAGAGTAATTGCAAATTTAGATTGTTATCAGACATACTATTAAAATGTTTGCTTTTAAATAACTTTATTGTGTGCAAATAACCAGATGACAATTCCTCTACTTAGGTATATATCCAGAAGACCAAAAATCAGATTATAACAAAGATATTCAGAATGTTTATTGTAGCCCAATTCATAGTTGCTAAGTCACGGAAGAAACCCAAGTGCCCATCAACCCATGAATGGATTAATAAATTGTGGTATATGTACACCATAGAATATTATGTAGCCTTAAAAAAGATAGAGACTTTACCTCTTTCATGTTTACATAGACGGAGCTGGAACATATTCTTCTTAGCAAAGTATCTCAAGAATGGAAGAAAAAGTATCTAATGTACTCAGTCCTACTATAAAACCAATTTATAGCTTTCATATGAGAGCTATAACCCAATTATAGCTCTGGAAGAAGGGGGAGAGGGAGGGCAGCGGAGGGGGGGAGGATGGGTGGAGGGAAGATAATTGGTGAGACCACACCTACGGTGCATCTTACAAGGGTACATATGAAATTTACTAAATATAGAATATAAATGTCTTAACACAATGAATAAGGAAATGCCATAAGGGCTATGTTAACTAGTTTGATGAAAATATTTCAAATTGTATATAAACCAGCACATTGTAGCCCACGATTGCATTAATGTACACAGCTATGATTTAATTAAAAAAAAAAAAGAGAGAGAAAGTTGAACGGGATACCTGTTGTACTCAAGTTTGTGTGACTAAGTTACTCATACTTGGCAAATGTAGTAAAATTAAATGAGACTCCAGGTGCAGAAAAGATTGTGTGGACTTGTTTCTTCCTGCTTCTCTGTGCTAGGTATAAGTATAATCTCTGGAAATAACACAAAAGTGAACGAAAGAACTCTGAAAGGTGGAAAGAAGAAAGGAAACTGGTGAGAAACCCGAGATCAGGATGATCATCATAGAGGCAGAGCAGAGGAGGTGGCCAGGCCTGGTGTTTCCAAGTCTCAATCTAGTTCATGCCTCCTCTGGATTTAATGTGAGTCCTGTGGACAAGCCCAGGCTAGCCCAGAAGCAGTGGCGTGGCAGGGCGGTTTGGTTTCCCTGTTGACAATAAGCAGGCAGGGAAAGTGTTCTTCTGTTTCACTGGTTCTGAGACTGCCCTCCTCTGACCCTACAGGGGACTCCACCATACACAGTGACCTAGTCTAGGAAACATTTTGTCCCTGTGGGGTAGAGATGTTTTTCTCCCATCTAGAGACTACAGGTGGCTTCAGTCTGGGGAACCTTCCACTGCCCCTCAGACAGCACTGTCAGGTACCTAGGAGCCCCAGTGGCCCCAGATAAACTAAGTAGACAAAACTAGAACCACACAACCTCTAAAATTTAAGAGTGCCTTTGGAACCTCACCCCACAAAGGAAGGCCAGGACCTGGCATGCTAAACCCAAGCAGAATGACTACTAATAAAAACATTTAAATATGGAAGGAGAGGCTGGGCATGTTGACTGTCACCTGTAATCCTAGCAGTCTGGGAGGCTGAGGTGGGTGGAACCCTTGAGCTCAGGAGTTTGAGACCAGCCTGAGAACGAACAAGACCTCATCTCTACTAAAAATAGAAAAACTAGCCAGGCATAGTAGCACATGTCTGTACTCCCAGCTACTCAGGAGGATGAGGCAAGAGGATTGCTCAAGTCCAAGAGTTTGAGGTTACTGTGAGTTGAAACACCACGGTACTCTACCTGGGGCCACAGAATGAGACTCTGTGTCTCAGGAAAAAAAAAAAAAAAAAAAAAAGAAGGAGAACTCAGGTTTCTCTACCTTGTGATTTTTCCTCCAATCTAAGCAATCTTGGACATATGTCCTGTGACTCCATTTGAAGAAATAATGTTAAAATGGGCAGAAAATGAAAATCCCAGGCTGCCCTGTCCAAAGTAGGGAATGGGATTGTCCCTCACAATGAGGAAGGGGAGGGCCTTGGGAAAGGGCAGGAAAAGTGGGAAGATGCTAGTGTTTGCTTTACCCCCAGAAGGCATGGAAAAAGAGTTGCTTCATTTTCAGTGGATTTCAAATGTGAAAGGGGACTGAATCTAAATAAAAAGTTTCCACATCAAAATTCATGGGAGCTGAGGGAACAGGAGAGGTGGAGTTAGGGAGAGGAAAGGGTTCCTGCATTTCAGGGCCATCTTCAGTATTTACTGATATCAGACTTTGACATAGCGGGTCACTTCCCTGAGCCTGGTGCTTCTTTTCTGAAGTGAAGGGATAAGGCATTCTGCGTGGTTTGAAAATGTTGGCAGAGGCAGCTGTTAGTCTTGAAGTTTTCAGAGGTTTCTATGAGGACCTATGTGTCATTATTTTGTAAATTTTGATGCCAAGATGAACAATTAACTCTTGCTAATGGCTTTTCTCCAGCCACAGGTGTATTCTGCCCACAGGCTGGATCCAGGTGGAAAGTGTGAAAGTGAAAACAGGTTTTTGATGGAACCTCTTTCAGCTGGTCTCTCTTCTAGGGAAAGTCTGTGGTAACATGCCTGCATTCTGAGTGCGTTTCACCTGAATACATTCTATGTCAATCATTATTTCGGTTCATGTCTCAAGAGTTCAGATTCCTCAAAAAGTCAAAGAGTTCCCTTTATCATCCCCTACCCCTTCTCTTCTGGACCCTATAATTCTCATTTAAACAGAAACTTTCAGTGGCAGGTCCTGTACACACAGCTTACAGAGATACTTGCTCTGCGATTTTAAATTTGAGCCCGAGTCTCTTCCTATAGAGCAGTGTTTTTCAACATTTTTTATTTCCTGGCACCCTTGAAAATATAGTTAAATTTCTGCAGCATACTTACATTATGTTGATCAAAAACAGAGTAAAAAAAAAAAGGGTGGGGGTGGACAGAGCCTGTGGCTCAAAGGATTAGGGCACTGGCTTCTTATGCTGAAGGTGGTGGGTTCAAGCCCAGCCCTGGCCAAAAAAAAAAAAAAAAAAAACTGAAAAAAAAAAAAAAGAATATACTTACTGTTCTTTAAACTTCTTTCAAAAATAAGTTAACGATCTTTAACAAATTTCACAGATTACTGAAGATCCTCTCACGGCACACCACTGTACCATGGCACACCGGTTGAAAATCACTGCTTTAGAGACTTACCCATTTAATAGGGCAGTGTTTCTCTGACTTAAGTTTGCATAGGTATCATCTGGAGAGCTCGTTAGCTCACAAATTCTGGGCCCCACAACGGAGATTCTGATTCACTGGGTTCCAGGGTGGAGCCCATGAACTTGCCTTCCTAACCAACTCCCAGGTGAGGTAGAGGCAAGGGCCTGACTGGCTGGCTACTGCGGGAGGTTTTGTGTCTGAACCCAAAGCAGAAACTCCACAGTCAGCTTGTTTAATAATAACTCTGAGACCTTTTGTGATGCCTGGTCAGGGACTATACCTCCCTATGGTCTGATTGCTTAGCTCTGTGTTGAGCTATAGAACCTCCATGTTTATCAAAGGTGGGGAACAGCAGGCCACGTGGTAGTGGCTGGTGTGACTATGAAGCTGGGCTGATGCTGAGAAAGGCCTCAAGTCACAGTCTTTACAGCTGGGTCAGATCCCCTCAGCCACACTTTTAAGATGAGTCATGTGGTGGCAGCATGCAAACTCAGCTGCTGCCCTGCATCGAAAGAACAGAAAATCCAGCAATAGGAGAGGGATTAAAAACTCAAAATGCCACTCACAAGAAAAGGGAAGATGGAATAACACTCAGGGGGGACATTATGGAGCTTAAAATCATAACCTGGCCCGGGAAGGGGGGGTGGCTCTCACCTGTGATCCGAGCACCCTGGGAGGCTGTGGCTGGTGGATTGCCTGAACTCAGGAGTTCAAGACCAGCCTCAGTAAGAATGAGACCCCCATCTCTACTAAAAATAGAAAACATTGGCCAGGGGTTGTGGTGGGCACTTGTAGTCTCAGTTGCTTGGGAGGCTGAGGCAGGAGTCTTGCTTGAGGTTGCTGTGAGCTATGATACTACAGCACTCTACCCAGTGTGAGACTCTGTCTCAAAAATAAAAAAAAAAATCAACCTGTATCTTTATTTCATCTCTCCATCGCCCACACCTACCTTGTAGCCACTTCCAACTGTGGTATTTATTTACCTTGTTACCTCTGAAAGTGCGATTGTCAGCCCTCACCTCCCAGTATCCAGACATGGCTTATTGAGTGTGGAACATACAAATAGGGAAAATTTATTTTTAAAAAAGGCTAGAGACTTTGTAAGTGCTATGGTCCCCTTCTGGTTGAACAAATTTAGGTAATGTTTTCTTAGGACTAATAATAATTTTAATAAAGCAATTACGTACAGATAGTTATGTATTATATAGCAATGATATAAATATGAGAGAATCAATACCTATAAATTTATAATATATATAAAATGAAACTTAGGTCTTCTTCACTGAGAAAAATCTAAGAAACTGAAGACCATTAATTAAAGCTCATCTGAATTATTTTGAGTATGTAATCATGAATATTTAATCATTTTATAAAATATAGCTTCTGTTTTCTAGCTATAGCTATACTGAAGCATTTTGTGAATAAAAAGCAAACCACAGCTATTGGAAACTAAAGGGTTCAACCTTAACTGAGACACATTTCCCCTGAATGCTGAAGGAGATGCCAGCCCCGGGCTATATACTATGAATACATAAAAGTCTGATAAAGTGGGGTACAGGTCCTCATGTCATTGAGGTCAGAATGAGATTCATAAATGAATGAACGCGTATGTTCTCATGTTAAAGAAATTAATTTCTCAAAATATTAAATGAGTGTAAAACATCCTTTTTCACAAAAGTAAACATCTTAACAAACACTAGATGAACATAAAATATTTTCATTTATTTCAGACAAGTAGTCTCCACAGTGGATGCATTTGTTTTTTAAATACAAATGCATCATCCTTCAACACATGTACAATAGTTATGATTTCTGAAAACTATGTCTGCCAGAGGGAACTGTAATCTTGTTGATTCTCATGCTTTCCTCCTTTAGCCTCAACGTTTCACAATTTAAACATACTAGGAAAGGGCTTCGAAAGAAGAATCTGTATCAGCTCAGAAAAGGAGAGACTTGCTTATATTTTCTGGATATGAGATAAAATAAGACTTCTCCCATTGCACACCAAACACTAAATCCAAAATAATAACCCTAACAAGGAGAAGGCCAGTTCTGATGTTCACTTTCCTACCTACTGCTATAATGTGACAGATCATAAAAGTAATGGCCCCAATGGGAACTAATTTTGTACATGCCAAACATCACATCTAATTTTACCTGAAAAAATTATATTTTATGTTATTTACAAACAATATTATATATGTATATATATTTATTTATTTATTTTAGTAGGGAAGGGAGGTCTTGCTCAGGCTGGTCTCAAACCCCTGAGCTCAAGCAATCTTCCCTCTTTGGCCTTCCAGAGTGCCAGGATTGCAGGCGTGAGTCACTGTACTGGCTCTACCAAATCACTTTTGTGTTAGCTGTTTGAATAGGTGTATTGTGGTATCTCATGGTGGTCTTAATGTCCTTTCAAGTCCATATGCTGTTTGTATGTCTTCTTAGGTGAAATATCCCGTCTTACACATTTTCTAAATGGATTTTTAAACTGTGGAGTTTTGAGACTTCTTAATATAGTTTAGGTATGAGTCATTTGTCAGATACTTGGTTTGCAAGTGCTTTCTCCCAGTCTGTAGCTTATGTTTTCATCCTCTTTACAAGATCTTTCAGAGAACAAAACTTTTTATCTTTGATGAAGTCCAATTTACTGATTTTATTTTATGAATTATGCTTTTGCGTTATGTTCAAGTAATGTTCTCCAATTCCTAGTTGTTAAACATGTTCTCCTATGTTTCCATCTAAATGTTTTCTATCTAAAAGGTCATTTAAATCTATGATCCACTTGAGTATATATTTTTTAATATTAGATGTGAGGTTCCTGTCTTAGGATGTCCATAGCCTATGGATATCCAATTGTTCCAGCACGATTTTTCTTTTTTTTTAGAGTCTCACTCGGTTGCCCAGGCTAGAGTGCCAAGACATCAGCCTAGCTCACAGCAATCCCAAACTCACTTTATCGCCCTTAGTAGAGTGCCGTAGCATCACAGCTCACAGCAACCTCCAGCTCCTGGACTTAAGCAATTCTCTTGCTGAGTAGTTGGGACTACAGGTGCCCGCCACAACACCAGGCTATTTTTTGTTGCAGTTTAGCAGGGGCCGGGTTTGAACCTGCTACCCTCAGTATATGGGGCTGATGCCCTACCCACTAAACCACAGGTGCCACCCATGTTCTAGACCAATTAATTGGGAATACAATGAAATGTTCATTGAGTTTGAGAATCATGACATTACACTCAAATTAGCATTTCAGTTTCACCTAGTTGATATCACCAAGACACCTAAAGAACTACAGATGGAATTGATTGAGCTCTCAGTAGATGACATTTTAAAGTCATTGTTTGATGCTGAGAAAGATCCAATTGAAAAATTGAAAAATACCTATGCCTTCAGCAAACTTGAAAAATACTTTCTTGTTTTTCAACCACTTTTTGCTACGAATCTACATTCTCCTCCCTAACCCAAGTCAAGACACCGTTAAGGTCACAAATGACTGACACCCATCTAGAGGATCAGCTGAAAGTGGGGACCTCTGGGCTGCAACCAAATAGTCAAAGTTATGAAAAGGTTAGTTAACTTTAAAATTAACAAACAGTTTTTA